>CAMOHE010050048.1:0-12492 GCA_946598075.1 Artocarpus hirsutus | reverse complement strand
GACTGCTTGTGAAGGATGTGTTGGACCAGCGGCTGATGCCACCGACAGGAAGATTGTCTGTGGCGGTGGTGTTAGCAATGAGTATAGCGTTGTGTTGCACCAGATCTTCTCCAGAGTCGCGACCCACCATGCGTTTTGTGGCACAACAACTGTCAGGTAGCAGGACTCATATTAAGGAGTACCTCGGTGAGCCGTGAAGGACTCTAACCATCAACAAGCTTGCAGGCGTTCCATGATAAACAGAAGAAAGTAATTAAAACTAATAGGAGTTTTAGTTTGCCAACTAAATCCACATCAAGATCTTAGAAAAGCAGTATCTGTAATAATTGGATCATGATCATAGGTTTTCAATGGATTTTTTCTATGCTTAAAGATTTGAATATTTATCCCATCTCTAGATCTTTTTTCTTTTTCTTTTTTTTTTGTCTTTTTAATCTATTTCGGTGAAATGGTGATGAATTTAGTAAATTTCTTGCTTTCGTTTGGACTCTGTTGAGAAAATATGTTGTTCCTTGAGAAAAATTATGCCAGAGCCAAAAAGATACATCTTAAAGCTTGCCGTCGATTTATATAAATAACACGTCATTCATGTTTTAAAGCTTGGAGGTTTTTTTTTTTTGTTCTGTTTTTTGTTTGTTTTCTTCTCAAGTTCAATTAAAGCTTGGAATTGTTTAAGTTAGAAAACGACTTGATCGATCATCCAAATTTTTGTCCAATGTGTAAAAAGAGCATATGTCGTTTTCTTCAAAAAGTTTGTCATCATCCATTGCCAGATGTCGTTGAGGCGTATGGCGCACGGATTTTGGTGTCTTCCAATAATACGACATCGCTTAGTTTTGTTAACAGGTTGTGTTGATATCATTCATCATGATTCTCGTAAAAACTGATTGAATTAAAAAAAATTGTAGAAATGTCATGCTTTCAAATTGATAATGATAACTTCGTAAGGTTGTTTTTTCTGTGGGAAGTAAAGATAAGATGTGTGTGTGTATATATATATCTAAAATATTTATTTATTTTAAAGATCCTCAAAGCATTTCTTTTATTTTTGCTTGAGGATTTTTTTTTTTTTCATATTCTGATTATCATTTTGGATGTGGCTTACCCAAAAACGACACTTGAAACTACGTTCTTGCACTTCACGCTAGAAGAGACAAAGTAATAAATCCTTTACCAACCAATGACCATGATTCATGAGCGGCAGGAGCAAGGTCAGAAAAATTAATCAGGTGGGGTAAAATGTATATTAATATTGTTAAGAAAAATTAAATAAAGAAAATATAGGACTTTGGGGTAGAGGGCGGAACATAATTTTGGGAGAGGAGAACATAGAGGGTGTTTGGGAGTGGTGGGAACCACTCAGTTCCTATCACAAACTCAGTTATGAACAGTAAAAAGCTCTCATATGTTACAGTAGCAATAAAAAAAATTGCTACAGTGTAAAACTCTCACATGCTCAGTAAAAATGGTTCTCACCACTGGTTCCCACCATCCTTCCAAACACCCACATAATTTTAGAGAGGTGAAATGTAATTTTTGTAAAATTTTATATATAATGTTGAAAGAAAAACAATTCAGAGGGATGGCTGTCCAATCTGGTCCATATGTAACTCTGTCTCTGATGAGTGGAAAAATTATCGTCTGTCGGAAGCATATGACAACAAGAACAAACTGTAATTGAAATAGGCTGCGTGAGATCTTGTAAACGATCAATAGACTACATAAGCAAACAACAACGATTTCACAGGAACTTGTATTATGTAACACAATCGGCGCCAACCATTAAGTGGAACCAATGGTTTGAGTGATCTAAAACATTGTAGTTATTTAGATTTTGTGAGAAAAGCCACCATAGAAAAGTTTGTTTAAACCATGTTCGCAAACGGACTCTAAATTAAATGATAAGGAATTGCTTGACTTTGTTCGATCTCTTTAGTGGTAGATTAAAAAGACCAAAAAAAAAAAAGAAAAAAGAAGCCTCTTCAAGCATAAGAAGTACTAAAAATATGACTGTGAATCTCTTGATCTATGAGGGCCAGGCATGTCTAGTGATCAAGATGAAATATGACCCACCTTAAGTTAATTATATTTATGCAAACGTAACTAGAGAGCACTTTAACTTTTTTCTTAATTAAGATTATGAAGAAACCTTCAAATGCCTTTCTCTTTTCTTTTAACTTTCTCTTTAATCTTTAGGAAAAGAAAATATATCTTAAATGCGTATTCTTTAATATACATTTTCTTTCTTTAGGAATCTTCAATTTTTTACTGGCATCCTTTTCTTTTTCTTTCCTTACTTTTTGGGCCATTTAGATCAGTTAACTGCATTAATATATGCTGATATTTTGGAGCACGTTTAATTAATGTCAGTGACCTGTTTTAAAATGTTGGAATTAGTGATTGAAATCTGAAACTATGATTTTTTTTTTTAAATGTTTGGTAATAGACTAACAGTATCTAACCACTATGTTTGGTTTGCTATTTGAAAGATAAAATGAGACAAGTGGTATGTGAAATAATATCTTTTGTTGTTTTCATTTTTGGTGTCATACTCAATAGTGCCTGATTATGAACTCCATTTTGAGCTGCATTTTTTCTTATCCCAAACCTTTTTCAAAATCCTAAGGGCTTATTTGGTGTCCAGCATTAGAGATTATTTGATTTCATAAAATTTTAATACTTTGTTTGGTGATTTATCTTAAAGAACTAGATTGATTAAGCTTTTATCTAGTCCATGCTTGAATCCCCTGGGAGGAGATTAGGCTATCCCTTATTAAAGTATGGTGTTAAACACAACATTTGTGCATTGTGAAAAATTTCAAGGATATATTTGTAAAAATTTATAAAAATGATCAAACTATAATTCTTCAAAAATTTAAGGGTCAAATATAATTTTTGTGTGACAAATAATTCGAACAATTATATTTTTCCCTCAAATTTAAAAAATTACAATTTGACTTTAATTTTTAAAAAAATTTGCAAAAAGTCCTTATCCTAATGACACAATATCAAACATATAACTGAATTAGCTAAAGTTTTAATCCTATCCTTTCCTATACATTTTAATCTACTCCTCTAAAACTATCTTATCCAATATTGTTCTATCTTACACACCAAACAGTCCCTAAAAGCATAAATAGGTTAATTAGTCTGCAACTATGAAAATGGTAACTGTAAGTTAACCATGAAGGCAAATTTTTTAGCAAAAGACTATGAGGATGCGACTTTAGGATCTGACCAAGATTCATCTACTTAATGAAATAAAAAGGTAACAACATATCATTCGTCCTAAGATGGATAAAGGCAGGTTCTCAATAAGTTTCCAAACATGTAACTTTCAAACGCAAGGATCTCGGAAGGGCATGTAAACCATGAAAACTAAGACTTACATAAATTTATCAAGGAGACGAAATCCCAGAGATGATAGAATATGAAATACATGAAAACTTAAACTTACATAATATTTTTGCTAGGAAAAAATTGGTGGAAAAATGGTCCCCCATACCGCTCACTAACGATAACAGACAAGTTGCACTTAAACTAGTGCTTGCCACTATTAGTATATAAAGACTTGGAAACTTGAGTCGAGATGTGCGACGACCAAGGCCTTAAACACAAAGTCATCAATTCCAATGCAAATCTGCTGGAATTAGGAGGAAAAGGGCTTTGTATAAGATTTCTTTTCCAACAGTGCTTTTGGAACCTTCTCATACACGCATGGAAAATTCTTTTAATGGAATTTCCATGTTGGCGTATCCCGAATTACGTTAGTTTCCTCTGTCCACTATCCAGAGTAAGTGTTGGGCGTGTTTTGTGTTACCCTTCAGCTTTTAGAGAATACAAGTTAATGGTATATATATGCAAATATCACATCAGTTGGACCATGCAAACTTGCTTTGTCGGCCATCCAAGTTTTAATTAATTTCACTGAGTATTTTTAGTATTTTACATTGTACCTATAAAATTGCTTTAATCAAATAATGAATAACAATAAACTTGAGCTTAACAACACTTGCTTTTAAAAATTTGCTCAATATTACATTACAAAGAAAACAGGAAGAGGAGAAAGTGAGGTTTGAATACTTTCCAACTCGAATTTGTGACAGTAGTTCCTTCTGCATTGTCCCCGTTGCAAGAGTGTAAAACGACCTCCATAAATACATCCGAGTTCACTATAATATATGACTTAGCTAAAGAAAGACCACGGGAGGAGTCACAAATGGACGCGAGTGGACAGCCGTCCTTCCACACCGCCCCCTGGAAACTTTTTTTTTTTATCAACATTATATGTCATAATTTTATAAAAACTATATGTCAAAATTTTATAAAAACTACTTTCCACCCTTCTCCTTAAAATTCCATTCCATCCTGTCAAAATTTTATATATCCTTTATTTAATTTTTGTTAATAATATTAGTATACGTTTTGTCATTCTGATTAAATTTTCTAGCTCTTTCTCTATTTAGACCCATCGTGTTTCTCAAAAGAGGATAAAAAAGAGGTGAAGAAGAAGAAGACTGAAGTATCATCACCAGCCCATAAGCTCTTAAGCCCATAAGTCCAACGTGAAGAAGCTTCAAAGTTAGGTGCAACAACTATGTACAATTATCATTTGATAACTGGTAGTAGGCTACGTGTATGGCTATCGATAAAATAGCTTTTAATATTTGTATATGTTGATCGAGCAGATCAATTTCAACCAGGAACAAGAAAAACAAAAAATGGAGAAAAGCAGCGAACAAGGAGAAGAACACCGGCTATTTACTTGGTTTGGATATGAAATCCTACATCCAAGGGCAGGGAAAAATTCCCCTAGCCAAATCCACTACCAAAGAATGAGAATTACTCCCTCAAGCCTCACACAGATTCTTTTTCAACTACAGAGTATACAAGCTTTTGAATCCCCAAAGCTTCCCCGTACTCACTCCTCTCATTGTTTTCTCCCACCCGAATTCAATCACCAAGAGAGAATACAATACACGCTTATAGCCAGAACCAATACATGAGACTTATATATATATATAAGGCTTATCTCACAATGTATTTTACACGTAATATAAAACAATACAGAGATAAAACCGACTAAAGATCAAAGTTAGGCCTCTTAACCTCTAAAAGTTAATATGTGGTTGAGTTTATTGTAACCAAACAAGCTGTAGTCTTGTTAGTTACTGACAACCTCCAATAATTGTAAAACAGCCAATAGGATAGAGTCACACATTCTAACAGTATAGTTATAGTTAGCTTGCTTATATTATAAATTCCACCCTTGCTTGCCTTGGTAGTCATCAAGAAGTAGCACAAATAATAAGAAGTGTTTTTTAAAGAGTTCTTTAAAGAGTAGTCTTGTGAGTGTTCTAGAGATTGTCTCTAGAAAGTGAAAAAGAGTGTTAGTTTTTAAGTATTGTAATTCTTTTTTTGAGTGGCTTTAATGTATTTACTATTATAATAAAACAATAGTATTATTGTGTGCCCAATAGTGTTCTGTTCAACAATTAATATCAAAGTTAGGTTGAGTTAGGTTATAAACTCTCTTAAAATTCTAAGTATGCTCTGTTGATGCAGCTTTGACTAATCTTGCACATTAAGCAAGTTTTCTTGAGAGTTATTTTTTACCTAGTGAGTTTCTTTGTATCGTGAGTAGTCCAAGTTTGTTGTCTACAACAAAACTTGTTCTTTAATATCAAAATCTTGCCAACACGATGGGTGATCTTCAAGTAATTGAAGGAATCAAGAAACTTAACAACCAAAACTACAACACGTGGGCGACATGTATGATATGTTACATGCAAGGACAAGATCTTTGGGAGGTCGTCGGCGGTAGTGAAGTTACACAACTGGCGGCAAAAGATGCTAATGGTACCTTGCATGAGTGGAAGATAAAAGTAGGCAAAATGATGTTTGCTTTAACGACCACAATTGAAGAAGAAATGTTGGAACATATTCGCGATGCCAAAACATTGAAAGAAGCATGAGACACTTTCATCGTACTCTTTTCACAGAAGAATAATACAAGACTGCAACTCTTGGAGAACGAGTTGTTATCCATAAAGCAAGAAGATCTAACAATCAATCAATACTAAAAGTAAAGTCTTTATGTCGTGAAATTTTAGAATTTGATCCTACGGTCCTATTGAAGAACCCAAAATGAAAAGAATAATCATTCATAGGTTGAGACCAGTGTCTAGAGGCTTTGTTGCTACTGTACAAGATTGGCCTACTCAACCATCACTTGTTGAGTTTGAAAACTTGCTTGCTGGTCAAGAGTCATTGATGAAGCAGATGGGTAGATTCTCATCAAAAAGTGAGGAAGAAGCGCTCTTCAGTGGTAAGGGCAAAGACAAACCCAAATAGAATATTAGGGAATGATCAAGAAGAAATGATGGCAGATCGGGATGTCATCAAGGGAGTTCATAGTCAGGGGGAGCTTGGAAGCACGATAAAAAGGTAGTCAATCCAAATAAAGAAAGAATTTTGATAAAAATTGTTATAATTGTGGCAAGAAAGGCCACATGGCTAAAAATTACTGGTATAAGAAAAAGTCTGTAGAAATAATGTAGTGCTTCCTAGACAAAGAGTCAAAGTAATGATGAGTGAGATGTCGAGGCATCATTTGCTATTGAAGAAGAAGTGACGCTCACAATGACTACCACTCAATAAATCAACCATGGGAAGGATTAGATTGTCGACTTTAGGTGTTCGAATCACATGACTGGTGATCGAGATAAGCTGCAAAATATGATAGAATACAAAGGAAGCCGTGCAGTGGTGACGACAAATAACTCAAGGTTGCCAATTGCCTATATTGGTAAGGCAACTATTGTGCCCCTGTTACACCCTAAAATCTGGGAGATGACATGGTAGATTAATTAGGACAAATAAATTGAATTTTTAATAAAAACTGTCATTTTAAAGGTTAATAAGTTAATTATAAGAATGTAAGATATTTAAAACTTTTTAAGTTATATGTAAAGATATGAAAGCATGCAAGCGGATTAAAACATTAAATAAACAAACACCCTTGGGCCTCACCAGACCCACATTAGCGTGCACACACGGTATCAATAATATTAAAGAAATAACCATAGTCCAAATATGAGGGAAATACATTAAAATATTACATGCCTTGCCTATAAATAAAAACCCTAGATAGTGATGTCCTAGTCCTATAGTTTCTTCCTGGTTCTTCAGTCTTCCCTAAGCTGGATTCCACCTAGAAAGGGGGAAAAGGTTTTAAAATAAGAAAAATGTAAGTTAAAGGCTCAGTAAGACTAAGCTTTTAAAAGCATTAGATTTTAAACATGTAATTCATTTTTAAACAAAAGCTGTAAAACAAGATAAATAAATAAACGAGTCACTAACTGAAGCTCATTAAATTTATTCATATCGGTTAATCATTTATTCATCCATAGACAGTTTCATTATCATGTTTTCGGCAAAGCCATATGAATTACCATCGAAGTGGCCCAACTGGGTTTTGAGACCTGCCCCTAAGGTCGCGCTCCCAATTTCCTGATCTCTGTACATGGCATCATGCTCTATTTTATCATTCCAGATGGTACTAACTGACACATTCGGTGTCGTATCATTATCAAGTCTCATTTACTGGATATTCTCATTACATTCATTATGATTATTTATTATTTAGCCAATAATGAAAATAAGTAATAAACTTCATTTCTTAAAAACATTTGAAAGGATGTGCTTTGTGGCAAAAATCCTTTAAAACATGGCTACCAAGAAGAAGGGATAGAAGTCCTACCTCGATGTCTCATACCAACATTTAACACCGTAGTCCTGATCCGCTATACATTAGCTCTAAGTACCATAAACAACCTTAAATAGAAACTAAGTTTATCAATATCTAGCTTAAGATATTCTACATCCCTAAGCTATCTCATAGTGTCTTAGTATGCCTTTAGAGTTCGCAAAATCATTTCATGAGGTTAAGATCTTGATCTATGTCTTAATAGTGAAAAACAGGCGAAAAGAGTCATTTTTCACGAGGTTCGATCGGCTTGTCGGAACCCCAGGTCTGGCCTGCCAAACTCTACAGTTCAGTCTGTCAGCCTGCCAAACTGGCCCAAGTTTGGCTTGCCGACCAGATGAATCCGGCATACCGAACATTGAGTTTGGCCTGCCAAACTGGAAAAACATGGGAGGTTTGAGACTTCAATTCTCGGCCTCTTCAAGCCTAAAAATCAATTCTAAACTTGTTTTTCAAGTCCCAGAGCATTCATAACATTCATAAATTGTAGGAAAACATACTAGAACACATTTAAACACATTTAAGCAAGATTTACATAAAATTTTTTAGGAAAATCCAAAAATGGGTAAAAAGGAAAAAAATTGATTTAATCCAAATTTCGTGAAATCAAGCCTAGATTCTAGATGATTTAAGTTCTACTAACTTAGATTAAGGGTTTTTTAAGCTTAAGAAACTTGGATTACAACATTTCAAAGAAATTGAAAAATTTAGAACAAAAGTTTGAAATTTGCACTATTCTTTTCTTTATTTTTCTTAAGCCACAAGTAACATTTTTCTTGATGTAGCTAATTTTCCCACAGGAATAACACTTTCTTGAGCTGTTATTAGGCCCTCTTGAACCAGACATCCCTCAGGTTCTACTATTACTTGTAAACCATTGATTTCCATGGTTCTACTATTACTCTTAAATCATTGATTTTCATTTCTCGTTTGACTCTTGCCTCCTGCATAATAGTTTTTCCCAATTGTTTTTAGATTTAAGTTCCAAATTCCTAGATTTCAATGTTGATAGAACTTCTTCAAGAGAAATTGACATTTTACTATATTTTATTGTTATCTTTACTTCTTTGTATGAATCTGGCAGAGAGTTTAATAAGATGATGGTTTGATTTTCATCACTTAAAACCTCTTTTTCCCTGCAGCTAGCTAGCTCTATATTCATCCTGAAAAATTCATCAAGATTCTATTCAAGATTCTTTGTTGCATTCATCTTAAACCCAAATAGTCTCTCTCAAGAAAATCTTGTTAGTCAAGGATTTCTTTTGAAATAGTTCATCTAATCTATTCCACTGAATCTCTTTTGTCAACTAATCAGATAATGGAATCAGAGAGATGAAAAATACTGGTATCTATAGACATTTCCAACAATTCCTGTCTCTACTCTTTAGTAAAATTTTCTAAAAAATTCACCGGTTTGTCCAATGCCTTTAGCACCTTTTGTTAGGCAAGTAGCCCTTTAATTTTCCTTCGTCAAATTCTAAAATCACTAGTTCCATTGAATTTATCAATATCGACTGTCATATTCATCATGATAAACTGAAACCTTTCATGACCAATAGATTCTGAATTCCTTGGTCTAGAACTTGCTCTTCTTCAAACTTCTTCGAATTCAGCAAAATATCTTCAAAATCTTGAAGATCCGATAAGTCAATTTTTGGATCTTGTCTCCGTATTTCTTCTAGTTCTTCTTACTTGTAGTTCTTCAGATTGAAAATTTTTTGCAAAGAAACCTTAAGCTCTGATGCCACTTGTAGAAATTACTCAACACCAACTTCAAATCACATGAAAGAACAATCAAGAAAAACTAGAAAAAAACACACAACAATTTTTGAGGTCCGACCAAAGAGATGCTTACATCCCTGTTAGCTTCCCTTGAGAAGATCAATTTGTTATTCTATTAAATCTTCGAGTAATACAACTTTCAAGAACAATTTCTCACCTAGTACAACACAAACTTTCTCGAGAAACCCAACAAGAAAATCCCTTGAGAAAACTTTCCTCTCTTACTTTCTCTCTCGCTTTCTCTCTCGCTCTACCCGTTTCTCTCACTAGCTTGTTTCCAGTATTGAACTCTCAATTCTGGTATTTACAAGACTTTTATTAGAGGTGGCAATAATCGTGTTCGTGCAGTGTTTATGTCGGCACGTTTACAGCACGACACATTTAGCTCGAACACGAACACAACACGATTAATAAACGTGCCAGAAATGTAAGCACGAACACGACACACCTATGGCACGCATGACACGACACGACACGATTAACACAATTATTAAACGTGCCGTGACGGGTTGACACAATAACAACACACATATGACACGTTTATGACCCAATTAACTAAAAATTTAAAAAAAATTTAAAAATTTTAATTTTTTTTTTTAAAAAAGCCAATAAAGAAAATTAACAAAAACACAATATCTAATTAATACTAACATACTATAAATATTTCAAATATTTTTATTTTTAAATTTAAATGTGTTATAAATGGGCGGGTTGTGTCGTGCCTGTCAACACATTTACGACCCGTTTAATTAAACGTGTTAAAGCGTGTTTAGCGGGTTAACACGAATTTAGTCCGTTTATTTTCGTATTATTAGTGTCAAACCATTTATGGCCCAATTAATAAACGTGCGGTCCAAACCCGTTTATCTCGTGTCGTTTTCGTATCGTATCATCGTGCGTGTCCGAAATTGTCGGCCCTAACTTTTATACTTTAACTACATACAACAAGTATTCAATAATAATAAGACACGTCATTAAAATTGTTAAATTTACAGTATACCAAAAACGACACTGCTTAAGGCCTTATATGACTTGTCGTATTTTCCTTGTGCTGCAGAAGTTGAAATAATTCTTGAGAGTCTTCAAATAGCTCGAATCACAATAGACTGACACAACAGACTCTAACCATCAACAAACTTGCAGACCTTCAGTAATGGAACGAAGAACTTGGTTGTTGTTGTAGGAGATTCCAATTAAGCCCACTTCATGATCTCACGGCGAAGGTGTGTAGAGCTCATCATCATAAATAAGTTTTCATTCGCTTTCTGTTTTTTTTGTTTTTTGGCCAGTTAAAGTACGAGTAGTTTTTTTTTTGGTTGGAATTTTAAAGTTTTCTCTTTTCATAAACATGTTTTCCTATCTTGTTTCTTCTTTTTTTTTTTTTGGTGGGTTTGGCTACTGTTTAGTTGAAAACGAATTTATTATTGCTTCATCAAGAGTTTCTTGTCGTTTACTCAAAAGAGAAACGACGTGAAACTCAAGTTGGAAAACCTGTCGTTTGTAGCAAAACGACATATATCCAGTTTACATGAAAAATGACGACATGTCATACAATTGAATAAAAGCGTGATGTCATTTATTTCAAGGTGTCGTATAGCATATTGGTAATATTGTTCTTGAATGATAAAAATACATCTCGTTCTTAACTGTAGAATTTTCTTTAGTTTATAATAATAACTACATGTTAAAGACCTTACTTTTCACAAAAATTGGTCAAACAATGAGAGTGCTTGGAACAAAGCTATAACTTAGAGTTAGAACATAAACAATCTAGTATATGAGAGTTTTAAGCTACAACATACGAGAGCTTTATATTGTAGTAATTGAAGTTTCAAAGTTAGAATTTGGCTGCCAAACACACTCAATGTGGAAAGGGTGACCACTGTGGATGTGTGAAAAACATCCTGTATATGTTTTGAGACAAAAAGGGCTGACCTTGACAATACAAAGAAATGCGCCAATTATTAAAAAGAGAGAGAAAAATAAGAAACAAATAAACAAACAAACAAACAAATAGTTGCCGGAAATACATGAAAAGAAAAAGTGTGAAAAAAAAGATTGCAAAAAAAAAAAAAAAAGGCTAAAGAAAGAGTGAGACCGTGAGGGGGAAAAAAAGATGCCAAAAAATGGAAACAGAGTTACAAATAGGGCAAAAGGAAGTGAAAAAAAGTAGATTGCAAGCGAAGTAAACAAGGGGAATAAAAACAACACTTGCATAGACTTCAAAAGAGAGAATTTGGATTGTAGTTAGTTTGAAATCTTTGTCCAACATGTCATGTTTGTCTTTAAATGAAAATTTTGCATAGAAATTTTATTCTATTATACATATATTTTTTTTACTTCAAACTCTTCACTCATAGGTAGAGTCAAGTGTGTGGTTTTAAAGCTAGGTTATGTCTACAACCACTTATTTTATTTTATTTTATTTCTTTTATGGTTAAAAAAAGACAAGATGAAAATTTTATTTCTAAAATATCTGAAAAATGCAACCGTAGGAATTATGAAATAGGCAGGAGTGATTGTAAAATATAAGTTCACCTCTTTGGGCATCATGGTATAATCGCTTGTTACAGGGGTCCCATAAGCAACTACCACTACAAACAATATTCTTCTATCTTGTTATTCTTTTCTCGGTTATTTTTGCTTATTTTTTTTTTTTTTTGGCTGCAAAGTATAAGTTGCATATTAGAGCACGTTTGGCTAGTGTCGGTGACGTGTTTTAAAATGCTGGGATTAGTTATTGAAGTTTGAAACTTTGATTTCCTAACCACTGTGTTTGGCTTGCTATTTAAAAAATAAGAATAAAAGAAGACTCGTACGTAACCATGAAAATACTAGCTGCAACCATGAAGGCAAAATTTTACAAAGACAAATCTTATGTTAGAATTTAAAAAGGTAACAACATAACATTAGTCCTCATGAGATGGATAATGTCATCTTCT
>CAMOHE010050047.1:1268-34367 GCA_946598075.1 Artocarpus hirsutus | reverse complement strand
AAATTGATTGTTTTACCACAAGATACATGTATCTATGTTGAACTGCTATTATATGAGAATCACATATGAAACTATGACATGAACTCGCCCTGTATTGATTAGCGAGGAACATAATGAATTAACATATGTTGTTATAAGTTGGAAAGCATGGTTAGGAAAATTGATTCTATAAATAATGATAGAACATTGAGAAATGGTGAGATATGAAGAGGGCAGCGGTTATGTCCTTAGGCACGAATACCTAAAAGGTAAAATAGGGGGAAGGTGATGACGCTTCCTTGGGTCGAAAGTCCCAGAACGCACTGTATAGGTATCGACTTGGTGAGGACTCGGGGCTTGATGTCCCCTCACCAGAATACCCTCGAAATGTTTGGAGGGTAGCCAAGCACGCCCATTTGGGTTTCGATAAGTTAAGTAATGCTTTATGTAATGTGGATACCTAGGAATAATGATGAATGGGAATATTGTATATATATATATATATGTATGAAACTTGGTAATGATTAACTATGGTATCCACGGAATATGATCATAATAAATCTCATAATTAGGATAATGATGAAAACTAACTAACCATGCATGTTTAATGTGGTAAGAATAAAACCTTAAGGTGAGTAATGGTTTTCCTTACTGAGCATGTTGTCGCTCATTCCCTGATATGTTCATCTTTTCAGGACTCACTAAGTGTGAGCTGGCTACAAGAAAAATAGTTGGAAAAGCTAGGTAGCTATATTACGTTGGGATTGCTGCGAATGCAAAGAATGATCTGCATGATAATGTAAGCATGTATTGTAACTTTCTGTGATTGTATTAAGATTTGTTGAGGGTTGAAATGATGATGATGACAGTTGTATATTATTAAAATTTAAGGTGCTACATTAAACTATGGTTTATTTTTTGTTTATGTTTTTATTTTAATTTGAGAGTTTTTATTTAAGTCCCGGGCAAATAACTTTGATGATTTATATTTATTTTCTAATCTTTATTTTACTTAATAAAAACTGTTAACCCCCACTTAGGGGCGTTACATCTTCTATCTAGTCTGAGCTGCCTTTAACCGATCTCGACTCATGGTGACCTTCTCGTTGCTGTCATGGATCTCATATGGCCCGAGAACAATCTTGCCTTTCAGTTCTGCCAAACACACCGATGACCGACAAGGTCATCCATACAGTGCTTTAAAGAGTGCCATGCTAATACTCGCTTGATAGTTATTGTTGTATGCAAACTCTGCCAGATGCAAATACTTCTTTCAATTTTGGTCGAAGTCTAGCACACACGCTTGTTACATGTCCTCGAGGATTTGGATGACCCGCTCAGATTGTCTGTCAGTCTGAGGATAAAATGCCATGCTGAAGTTCAAATTCGTTCCCAAGGCCTTCTGAAAGCTCCTCTAGTACTAGGCGTTAAATCAGGTGTCTCGATCAGATGTAATGGATAAGGGGACTCCATGCAACCGCACTATATTATATAGATATTGCTCCCCAAGAACTCTCCTCGAGCATATCGACTGAAAGGAATGAAATGCATCAATTTCATTAACTTGTCGACAACGACCTAAATAGCATCGTGCCTTTTCTCCGTCCTCAGCAAACCGGTAAGAAAATCCATCGTGATGTGCTTCCATTTCCACCTTGGAATAGGAAGTGGCTAAAGCTGACTTGCTGGCTTCTAATGCTTGGCCTTCACCTAGAGACAAGTTGCACACTTGGCCATGTATTCTTAGACATCCTTCTTCATGCCTCTCTACTAATATTGCCTCTTTAGATCACGATACATCTTTGTGCTCCCTGGGTGAATGGTAAACTGAGACTTGTGGGCTTCGTCCATTACGACCTTGTCACTTTTGCGATTGTTGGGAATGCTAAACGCTCCTTGAAGTACAACGATTCTTCTGCATGTATCCTCTATTCCTCAAATTGCTCTCCAATTTGAATTCGCGTCCAGATTCCTTGTAAGTGCTAGTCTCTCCACTGATTTTGTTTCACCCTCTAAACAAGAGTTGGGGTCGTCTCCATATGACACACTGAAACTCAGTCATAATCTTTATAGTACTATAGCTCGTACTCACTCACTATTGCATCTCTTTTCCAGGCTTCAAGAGTTAAGCAAGCGAGAATCCCTGAAGACTTCCAACTGAGCACATTTGCGACCTAGTTAGCTTTCCTAAGATGATACTACAGCGTGAAATCATAATCTTCCATATATTCCATCCATCTTCACTGTCTCAATTTCAGATCCCTCTGAGTGAACAGATACTTCAAACTCTTATAGTCAGAGAAAACCTAGAATGTCGCTCTGTACAAATAACATTTCTAGATCTTTAGTGCATGAATCACCGCTGCAAGCTCTAAGTTATGAGTGGGATAGTTCTGCTCGTGAGGTTGTAGCTGTCTCAATCCATACACCACCATGCATTCATGTTGCATTAACACGCATTTAAATCCGCGTCCTAAAGCATCTATAGAGACTTCATACAGCTCGTCACTATTTAGGATAATCAACACCGAAAGTTGTAGTCAACCGATTCTTTAACTCTTGGAAGGCGAACTCGTATTCTTCATCCTACTCGAATATGACATTCTTCCTAATCAATCTTGTCAGTAGATCTGTTATCTTCGAGAAGTCCTTCATAAATTTCTTATAGTATCCTATGAGTCCTAAGAAACTACAGATTTTGGCCACATTCCTATGTCGTTCCCACTCCACTATGGCTTCTACCATAGAAGGATCCATTGAGATGCCTTGTTCGGAGATGACATGTCCTAGAAACTTGACTTCTGTCAATCAAAACTCACACTTTTCTTTCTTGGCGTACAACTGGTGGTCCCACAGAGTCTATAGCATGATCCTGAGGTGCTGTTCATGCTCTTTTCAAGTCTTAGAGTAGACCAAGATATCGTTGATGAACATGATCACAAACTGATCAAGATAAGGCCTGAATATCCTGTTCATCAGGTTCATGAAAGCTGTCGAAGCATTTGTCAACCCAAATGGCATCAACAGAAACTCGAAGTGTCCATACCAGATCCTAAAGGCTATTTTGGGAATGTATTATTCCTTAATCCGAAGCTGTGGTATCCCGACCATAAATCTATCTTCGAGAAGTATCACGAACCTCCAACTGATCAAACAACTCATCGATCTTGGGCAGAGGATATTTGTTCTTCATGGTGACTCGATTTAGCTGTCGATAGTCAATGTATAGCCTAAGGATTCCATCATGCTTCGTGGCGAACAAAACTGGTGCACCCCACGGTGATGTGCTATTTCGAATGTACCTTTTATCAGCAAGCTCCTGAAGTTGCTTTCTCAATTTTTTTTATCTCTGCTAGTGCCATCCAATAAGGTGCTACAGAAATAGGAGCCGTTCCCAAAAGCAACGCAATACCAAACTCAATCTTTTGATCTGACGGCAATCCTGGTAACTCATTTGGGAAGACATCTTTAAACTCATCAACCACTAAAATTGATGCATTTCTTCCCGATGCACGAGAATCTCTTTCTAGGTTCATGAGAAAGGCATAATAAACTAGATTCTTTCACCTTCCGAAACATGTCTTCATGAGATGCTCACTGATCGTTCGATCACTACCACCCTGGTAAGTGATCATTGTTCCCTTATCACACACTAAAGTCACTCTCCTAAGTTGGCAGTCTACAATTGCATTATACTTGGACAACCAGTCCATTTCTAGGATTACATCATATGAGCTTATGGGGATTACAATCAAATCACTCTTCAAAGTCTCACCCCTAATCTTTATTTTACAAGGTTTACAAATACAGTTCACACACACCCGCCCCAAGGGTGAAGCAATAACTAAAGGCTCATCAAACTCTTCTATCTCTAACCCCAAGGCATGTATAAAAGAACTTGAAATGAGAGAATGAGTGGCACCAGTATCAAATAAAACATATGCTAAAGACTGAGAAACTAGAACCATACCATCGACAACCGTGTTGTTGGTCTGGACCTCCAAACTCGCTGAAGTCATGATGTGAACCTGAATTGGAGCTTTCCTTTTTCCTCTACCAAGATTACTAGGTCTTGGATTAGTTCGCTGATATTGCTGCAGTGGAGGTGACTGTACATTAGCTATACTCTGCACTCGATACTAAAGGGCATTGCGTTGGAAGTTCTGCAGCTGGTATCCTTGTGTTGGGTGTGGCAGTTGTCGAGGGGTGAACTGCTGGAACTATAGCTAGGGGAATTGCTAAGAAGGAGGTAGAGTCTAAGACTGGGGTTGATGACTAGCACCTTCTCTGGCCTAAAGTCCTAGACTAGCACTCGTGATTGGGCAGTTTCTTTTAATGTGTCCCGACTGTTGGCAATAGTGACAATGGAAACTACAAGGATTACTGCATCTACTGGATGAACTGTTGTTTCTGCTGTTCACGTTACCCTGTTGATTCCTTCCTTGAGTTAGACACTACTAGTACTCCTCCTATCGCTCCTTGGTGGTCCTTCTGATGTCCTTGCTCGATCCTCGCAGTAGTGTGCATAACTGTTTTCCATAGATATAGCTGATAATAAGCTCACCAAAATTCTTGAGTCGTAGGGCAACCACTTGCTGTCAAATGGAAGCCTTAAGTGCTTCTTAGAACTTAATACACTTCTTATGCTCTAACACCATAGCGGATGGAGCAAACCTAGCCAAATCATTAAACTTTGCCTTGTACTCCTAAACTGACATATCACCTCGCTCTAATCTGTAAAATTCAGCAGCCTTCTGATCTCTATATCCTTGCCAAAAGTATCAGTCGTAGAATAGCTCCTCGAACCTGTCCCAGCTAATGTTCCCATTATTCTCTAAGTGTTTAGCTTGCTTACACCAAGTATTGATGCCACCTCAAATTTATAGGCTACAAACTACACACGATATTCTACTGACACGCCAAGGGTATTCAGGTGTTTCACATTGAATCTAACTAATATTCGACCACCTGCGGGTCCCTATTTCCATCAAAGGTTGGAACAGATGCATGCTGGAACTCCTTAAAGTATGTATGCTGACGACTAGCCTCGGAATCCTCCAGTCTAGCCCTTGTCGCAATTTGTTGGAAGGCAGTAAGCATTGCCTCAATCATACTTTCCTCATTTCCTAGGTTCGTGTCAGTAGCAAATGAACGACGAATGGGTGCCATTCTCTCACTTTTGAAAACAAATAGACTGTTAGTGGTATTTCGTTGTTGTACCTATATGTGCATAATTTTCAAGGTTCATAACCTAGGTCTTCGATACCATTCTGTCACGCCCTGTAAACCGGGAGGTGAAGTGGCAGGTTAATTAGTTTAATTAATTCAAATTTATTAAGTTAAAAATTAAAAAGTTAATTTTTTAAGGAATTAGTTAATTAATAAAAATGTGATAGATTTAAAACTTTTTAAACAAATATTTATAATAATCAATCCAATGAGATAAAACAAAATGAAATAAAATAATAAAGAGAAAAAGGAAATGAGCATTGGGTCCCACCGGGCTCACAACTTATGCACACACATAGTATCTACAATAATTAAAGTACAACCAATATAGAAAAAGAAGTTAAAATGATACATGCTTTAATTAACTAATACAAATAACCTATTTGGGGTCTTTTACTGCTCGCGAGTCCGGTTGATGGATTCTTCATTGATCCTAAGCTGAATTCCACCTAGAGGGGAAGGGTTTGAAAACAGGTAAAAAGTGAACGAAAGTCTCAATAGGACTATATTATAAAAATACATTTAATTTGAATATAGAATTCATTATTCAAGAAAATATTTAGAAAATAGCGTTAAATAAATAAATGGATAAATAAATTCAATAAAATCAATCTTACCAAAAACTGTTTATTGTTCGAACAGAAAGGATATTATTATCTTTTTTTGGGCAAACTATATGTATTACCATCGTAGTAGTCCAGCTGGGTTTCCGGACTTGCCCCCAAGGTCGTACTCTACACGACCCGATCTTTGAGTATGACATCATGCCCATCTATGCATTTCTATAATTATTAAAAATCTCATCTTACCAAATATATTCATTTACATTAATTATGCGGTTCATTATGAAAATAACCTTATTCTATTGTTTATGAAAACAATTGATAAAAGCCCCTTTCAATCATTTATTGAAAATATTTTGAAAGTAATCATTTTAAGGCCAAAAAAATCATTTGAAAACTTGGCTACCAAGGAAGGGTTAGAAGTCCTACCTTAATATCCGTACCGATGTCCAATAGCGTAATCCAAATCTGCTATACGTTAGCTCCACGAAACCATAAACAACCTTAAATATAAACTAAGTTTATCAATATCTAGCTTAGGATATCCTATACTACTAAGCTATCTCATGGTGTCCTAGTATGCCATTTGTGTTTATAAAATCATATTATAAGGTTAAAATCTCAATCTGGGTTTAAAATAGGGAAATCAAGTGATAAACGACTAATTTTTATAAAGCCCGGTTGGCTTGTCGGTTTTCTTGGTCTGGCTCAACGAACTGTTTCTAGGTTCAGCCTGCCAAAAGTATGTGTCTGGAAATTTTCAAACTCGGGTCTCCACCTCCCTAAGCCCAAATCCTTATTTCCAACCTGTTTTCTCAGTTCTCAAGTATAGAGAACATTCATTGATGATAGAAAAACATAGTAGAATACTTTTAAACTAATTTAAACAAGCTTTGCATAGAAAATTTCAATTAAATCCAAAAATGGAAAAAATAGAAAAAAAATAGAAAAAATTAATTTAGATCCATTTTTCATTAAACCAAGCCTAGATTCTAGATGTTTTGAGTTCCACAAACTTAGATTAAGGTTTTCTAAGCTCATAAAACTTAGATTACAACTTTCTAAGAAAATTTAGAAAATTTTGAAAAAGCTTAAAATTTGAAAAATAAACAAACTATCCTTGGATTCAAGCTTTAAATCAAGTTTATGATTGTACAAAAATGTTCCCGAGCTTCCAATCCGTTGAGAACCGAAGCTTGGGGTTGATTTTTGAATTAAAAATTTGAGAGAAGTAAAGAGAGAAAGAGATGCAATGAGAGAGACGAGAGATAGAGAGAGAGTAAGCTAAGAGTGAGTGAGGGAATGAGAGGGAGAGAAAGAAATAAATAGAGTGATGAGAGGTGGTTTTGCATAGCAAAATTGTGTCCCAGCACACAGTTTTGAAATCGGGACATATCGGGTATTCAACAAATTGTTTTATTTCAAAATTCAAAATAGCAAATAAAAATAATCAAGAGAAATTAAAAATAATTAAAAAAACTAAAAATATCACAAAATAGGAAGATTAAGTTTAAAAATGCATCATGGCACACTAATCCATTATTTTATACACTAAAAACCACTTAATTAATTTCGGGGCATTATAGTAACATATAAAAGATTTGGAATAATCCTTAGTTGTTCTGAGCGTAACATTTTCGTATTTAGAATTTAAAAATTCATAACTTCTTTGTTTGAAATCTGATTGAGAGGAGTATTTTTCTTGTGAGTCCAGTGTGAAAAAAATGAACAAAAGTAGATCCATACAGTCTAAGTAATTCTTCCATGAGCATTGTGTTTTTGTTAGATTGGTTATTAACCACTTAACCTTTGAAATTGATTGTTTTCAATACTAACCACAAATTTTGGTTTTGGATCCTTCTTCAATGATAACTATGACATAACATTATCTACATTTTTTAGCTTGTTAGATTTTGTCACAACCAATTTTTTAAATATAATGATTGAAAAACAAATACCTATCAATAGTTTTTTTTTTTTTTTGTATCTACCAAAGAAATTTCCTTTGATTTTATTTGCATTTTGAAGAATAATTTATCTGCTTATTCAAATAATGGTTAAGATTGTAGTTTAAATCACCTCAATTCAAGTAATTGTTTAGTACCAAATTGAAATATATAGTCGTAGATTTTTCTCTCTTTTCTCTTATTGCGAATGTTTTTATGTTGTTGGAAAGGTGTCCTACTCCCCTCTTAAAGGTATTGAAGTTTGTGGTTTGTTGACATTCTCCAAGTTAAAAGCTTTTAGTGTTTTCTAATAAATCTCTCAAAACATCAACGTCTGTGAGAGATTTTGAAAGGCTATATGGATGTGGAATTGTTCATCTTTTTTGCTCCAAACGTATATGGAGAGAGAGAGTATGTAATCTATGATTTCATATAATTTTATTGAAAGGTACAATTCATATCATTGGTCCAAACTTTATATATATACATATATGTATGTAGACTTATTGGTTGATGTTGATCTCATTAGGTTGTTTGTTGAATGTTCAATTAAGTTTGTAATTTAACGTTTATATATTATGAATCCATGGAATTTGTTGTTGATGTTGTTATTATTTTCAACTTTAGATGATAAATTGTGTCAAAAAGTCTAATAAATAGTTTTGATAGAAAGGCAAAAAAAAAAAAGAAATAAGAGAATTTAAATCCGTGCAAAAACACTTTAGTCCAAAATCAATTAGTCTAGTCTAATCCAAACCCATATTGTTGGATTAGATTGCATGATACACTAGTAATTAGATTGGATTGGATCAGAGTAAAAAAAGGATTGAATTGGATGAAATTTCTAAAAACATATCTTTAATTGCAATGGATATAATAATATGACCAAAATAGGTTCAATTAGAATAAATGAATACCCCTATTTATCATACACATTTTTACTTCTTTTTTTTTTTCAAAATCTCTCCACCTTCTTCCTTCATTGCACTTTTCAGCTATGTTTAAGAGTCCGATTAGAACCAATTGGCTAAAACCAAAAAATAAGTTAGAATTACGATTTATGGTTGGCACTTATGTTTAGTAAGTTTGTCAAAATATTGGTTTTAATTTATTTAAAAAAAAAAGAGCTCAAAACCGGTTAAAATTGAAAAAATCAGTTGGAACTAACCTTGAGCCATATAGTAGTTTTTGGTTGGAATTGAAAAAAAAAAAAAGGATAACAGGTTTGAACCGGAAAGAATTATTGGAACTATGACTGCGAAACATGAGCGAATTATCATGCAAGAGAAAGAGGTAAATAACATTTTTTATAACTTTTTTTAAAGTAAAGGGCGTGTTTTTAATATATTTAAATTAAATAACATATGTAATAGGTAAATAATTTATTTACTAGAAATAAATATTAAAAATTAAGGATCAATAAATTATTTATGTTATTTATTTCAAACATTTTAAGACATGTTATTTTTCTAGGGATAAAATATTTTATTTACTTATGTATTATTTAAATTACTATTTACTACAATTCAAAAGTTTTAATTTTTTCTTCTAAGATACTGATTATATTTAACAATACTGTTACACACGTTGTAACAATCACAAACGGTGATAAACTTTTTTATTACATCGGATTTGTTGACGAATAGTTTGTTACGTGTTCGAAAATTTGGCATGATGAATTAAGGAGGAGAGGATAAAATTTGAAGTGACTTGAATTTAATGGAAATACTTTTTTTTTTCCTAAGGTGGAACTTGATGGAAAGTTTTTTTTTTTTCTTTCTTTTTCAATTAATGTGATGGAACGTTTTTGTTAGCTTGAAACAGTTTTTTTAATTATAAATGACGTACGTGACAAATTATGGGTTTAACGAAGGTTGAGATCTCAAACTATTTTTAGCATAATCTTTTCTTTTGTATAATAAATAAAAATACACATGTATTGAACAATTTTTTTTGACAGAAACACATGTATTAACGGTAAATCTTCACATAACATCGGGCATATATATATATATATATATATATTTTGCTACTGTACTTGACCAAGACTTTTAATTGGAAAAAGTCAGCTTTATCTTTTCCCTCGTCTAGCACTTGACCAAGATTTTCCATAAGAAAAGTCAATGTTGTGACCAACATTACTAACTAACAAAAATTGTGTTTGTTTAAGGGTGATGTAAATCATAAATTTAATTATAAATAGTATAAAATTTTTATATATTATAGTAAAAAGAAAATATTATTACAGTGTAAAGCTCTCACATACTACAATAAAAACGGTTCCTAGTAATAACTCCCACCACTAGTCCAAACACCCCCAAAATTATTACATTCGAATTTTGACTTTTCCAAGTGAGTAGACCGTTGCAAAGTCCAACGAGTAATTTATTTCCTTCAAGGTTCAAGTGAAGTTGGTGAAAAATGAATATGAAAAGAAAAAAGTTTGCACAATTTATCCAGTTATAACCCCGGTATTTTGCAAATAAAATTGATCTCACACAACTGAAACCAAAAAGAAAAAAAATGAGAAGAAAATAAAATTGGGTCGACAAATAGACCTACGAGTCATTATTACATACATCTCTCTACAAATGGGTCCAAACCTATCATCAATGACCCTAATAATAGTATGACGAAGAAGGTGTAGAGGGGAATTTCTCCAGCACTTGTAGCACATCTTTCATTGAGGGCCTCTTTTGTGGGACTGGTGATGCACAATTGTAGCCCACCTTAAAGCAAGCCAACAAGGCCTCCTCTTTGCCCTCCAAGTCAGCTCGAATCACCATGTCAGCCATCCGTAAAGCCCGGTTCTTGTCATCGACCACAATGCCGGGTCCTTGACCTGATTCGTCTAGAACCACAACCTTCCCCGTTAGAAGCTCAAGCAATATTACCCCAAAGGAGAACACGTCCCACTTTGGGTTAGGCTTCAGGCTCCTAAGTGATTCCGGGGCATGGTACGGCGATATGCCAAAAGCACTTGGGCTCGGACTTGGACTCGGGCTCGGCCCGAGTGAAAAGTCGGGAAAACTATCTCTCGAAGCCGTGGACCTCTTGCTCCCAAAATTTCGGGCTGAGCCCCAGAATTTGTAACTCGATTCGCTCGTTACGAGCCTCTCAAGCCCAAAATCTCCGATTTTGGGCTCCATATCTGAGCCCAAGAGAATGTTGCTGGGCTTCAAATTCCCATGCACGTGCTTCTTCTCGTGGAGGTACGCCAGCCCACAGGCCACCCCTTTTGCTATCTTTAGCCTTGCCTCCCACGGTAGATGACAAGGAGAAGAGCCCAATTTCTCTGCGTTTAAAAAAAAAGGGACAGGTTTCAGTCGCACAAAATTAGGCCTATCATTAATTGAAAACTCATCTACCCTACTCTTTTCATGGGCACTGAAAATGACCTTAACAAGATAAAGACATTTTGCTGTTGTGTAATGCTGTTATGATTTTTTTCTCACAGTTAGTACGTGTATCGCCATCAAGACTTAAGACCCCAATTGGTCCAAACCATCGCTCAATAATAACTCGCCCCACAAGCCCTTTACCGCTCACACGCGGTTGACTTCCCCAATGTCCATGCAATACATCACACACAGCAGTTACACCGACTCCACCGCCAACCAAGAAAAAGAACCCAAAACAAAATAAATAAATAATAAAAAAAGTTCAACGGGACACGTTAGCAAAACACCCCACTAAACGCTAACGTGCGCATCATGACAAAAAGGCCCAGTTAGGAAACTCACTGTAACGGGCATTGGCGAGGCTTCCATTGGGGACGAAGTCGTAGATAATGAGCTTCTCATCAGCGCCCCAATAGAAGCCACGGACCCGAACCAGGTTTGGGTGGACCAGCTTGGCCACGACCCGGACCTGGTTCTCGAAGTCCTTGAACCGGTCCAAGCTGTTCTCCCCTATCCTCCGCACCGCAAGCGTTGTTCCATCCTCGAGCACCGCCTTGTACATTATGCTCGACCCAGTGGCTCCCAAAATATACGCCGAAGCCTTCAGTAGCGTCTCCAGCTCCAGCTCCTTCTCCCCTCCGTCCACGGTCACCAACGTTCCGCCTTTCCTCTGCTCCCCCTCCCGTAACCGTTGATTCTCTTGACCTCCCTTATTATTATTATTTTGATCGCCAACTTCCTCGTTGTTTTCGGACCCTGCGGTGTCGTCCGACGACGAACTCTGCTCGTCTTCTGCTCTCTTTCTCAGACACGACCATCTCGTGAAACCTCTCGATCCCGATGATGACGACGATGACCAGTCTTCCAACTTCGCCGTGTTTGCTTCGTTCTTCAATGTAGTCTCAGTTTTCTTCTTGTTTTTCTTCTTTAGTTTGTATATGTACAAGAAAATCATAGCTAAAATTCCCACTCCTACAATATCCCCAGCTACAATTCCCACTACCGTCGCCGGTTTAAGACCATTTTGTTTTTCATCCTTGGGTTCCGAAGATGCCGGCGTTAAATTCACCGAGTCTGAGTCTATCGTCCTTGGAATCGCCGCAATCGCCGGGGGAGACGTCGGAGAAGGAGGAGAAGAAAGAGGAGAAATTGTCGAGCATGGTTTTGTAGTGGCTTCGCCGCAGAGATCGGGATTGCCGCTAAACGACGTCGGTTTTTGGTTGGCAAAAACCGGCGACTCCGGCACCGGACCGGCGAGGTCGTTGAACGAGAGGTCGACGACGGCGTCCGCCGGAATTTTCTCCCCGAACTCCGGCGGTATGGTGCCCGACAGCCTGTTGTAAGAGGCGTTGAAGTAACGAAGGCTGTCGCCGCCGAAATCGGAGCGGAGCGAGCCGTTGATGAGATTGGAAGACAGATCTAAAACCTCCACGGTCCGAAAACCGCTCGGCAAAACGCCGGAGAAGTAGTTGTTCTTGAGAGAGAGCGAATTCAGACTCGTTAAAGATCCCAACTTAGCCGGTAGCTTTCCCACCAAGGCATTGTCGGAGAGGTTAAGAGATTGAAGATGTGACGAAACCAACGACAAAACCGCCGGCAATTCGCCGGAAATCACGTTGTTCGAGAGGTCGAGGTAGCGAATCTCGGAGTTGTTGAAGAGGGAAAACGGGAGAGGGCCGTTGAGAGAATTGTTTGACAAGTCGAGTCTCTGGAGGCGCTCGATGGCTCCCAGATCGGGAGGGATCGAGCCCAAGAGCTGCGAGTTTGGGAGGGACAAACCCACGACACGAGAAAAAACACGGGCCTCGGTGATTTCACAGAAAACACCTCTCCATGAACACGGAGTCTGGTCGTTGTAGTTCCAGTTTTCCAAGACCAAAAGAGGGTCTCTTAGAATAGAGTTCTTGAAAGCAAGTAACAACACTCCGTCTGCGTTCAACCCAAGTGATTGAGCAACAAGATGAAGAAGAAGAACAAAAAGAAATGTTGCACTTCTCATGATTTTCTCTCTCCAAAATGATCCCACATCACTCTTCCTTCCTCTATCGAAAGATAGCAAGAGAGAGAAAACTAGACGGGAAACTCATAACTGGGATTTATTATGGTGCAGAGGCCATGTGATATTGTGATGTATAATATATTATATAAAAGAAAAATAAAAGGGTGCCGAGATACACATGAACGTATACAATTATACACATATACGCACTTGAACAGCTCACAAAACCGAACTGCTCACCAATTTGCTCAGGCCTCAGATTAAATAATAAGTGATTTCAAACTGGAAAATGATTAACTCCTGGCAAAAAAAACAGGATGCTTTTGTGCTCACTTTGAAGAAACAGACAGGCAGACTAGAGTGTGGGCATCTAATATTTTTGCTAAATGACATGAAGAAACTCATTTCTTAAATTGACGTTACATATACTCTTTTGTTCAGTTACTACATGATTTGTATGTGTACATTTGTTATCATATGACTGGCAGCACGGTATAGGTTAAAAAAAATAAAGACTGATAATAGTTATTTGACAAGTCTACTGCAGAGGAATTGTTTTAAGAATTAAAAAATTGGGAAACAGAAAAAATTTAATAATTTTGTTTTATGAATCTTATTTCCGTCAGTTTGGGAAAAAAAATAAAAAATAAAAGTAACAATAATAACAAGAAAAACCCAATTAAAGTTTTAGTACTAAGAATGAAATGTTAAAGTGGTCTTGGCAGAATTATTGCAGGGGGTCCCTAAAAGGGTCCGAAATACCATCCCATTACTATAACAATTATTGGATTTGTGACGATTTTGGTCTGTATTTAGTGCTCCACAGTCTTTCTATTATGACTACCAGGTCTTTTTCTTGGGATATTAAGGTGATTTCGTAATGAGTCGTCTTTGTAATAAGCGAGGTACACACTTACTTAGAGGGTACGATGTTTCGGGTGGGTGATCGATTATGATCGTACTGCAATAATAAACTCAATTTTACATTATTATTTCCTTGGTGTACGTAGTGCAATTCGTTCATGCATTTATTAAAGGCCAAAACTAGTTTTGATTTCCATAAGAGGAAAAAACCTACTTATATAATTTATAAGGTGTTTGAAAAATACAGTTAAAAGTTAAAACTGAAATTTTTAAACTAAAAAATATAGCACGTAAAAATTTTATATTGTAGTTTTTATTTTTTTATTTATTATTTATTTTTTTGTTACTATAGCATTTGAAAGCCTAACACTGTAGTAGCCAAATATTTTAGTTAGAACTGATTTTGTCAAACACCTTAATGAGTTAAAGAAGCTACTGTGTTTTTGAGTTGTATCAAGCAACTTATAAATTGTATTTACAGTTCAAACTAAGGTTTTTTTTCTTATTTTGAAAATAAACTTATATTTGACATGGTGGTGTGAACCATTTTTACTGTAGTATGTAAAAGCTTTACATTGTAGTAATTTTTTTCTTTTTACTATAGCATGTGAGAGCTTTACACTGTTCATAACTGAAATAATGATTAAGACCGTCCCTTACCAAACAGGCTATTAATTTAAACTATCATTTGTAGTTCAAGTTGCAGTGTTAAACAACCTATTAATTTTTACCGTCAGATGATGAGAAAAAAAAATATGGTTTGAGTTTTCAAAAATTCTTTGATTTGTTGTTTTTTTTTTTTTTTAAATTTTACTTGACAAATTAAAACCAAGTAGTGTACATGCCATTCTATCATATTCAAACTCATGTGACAGATAAATGTAGACATAGAGACTTGGCCTTAGATTTTTATTGGCACCAAACCATTTTCAAGTCTTTTCTGTCAAAGGAGAATATATTATTGTTTTAGCTGGTTTATGCTATACAACACAGAGATGCTGGATTCTGGATTGCAACAACTAATCTTAGAAATGGGAGTGCATTATCACATCCATCATCATCCTATTCTTTTCTCTATCCTTTCTTTTTTTTGCCCTTTTGATATTCTTCTTTCTTGCAGGCACCTTTAACCAAACTCATTATAAAATTGGTTAATTTACAGAAAAAAGTGGGTGAGCTTGTTATTAAATAGATCCAAGATTGAAAGATCTGATGTTTGCTTTAATTTGGTGGACCAATCACTTTCCCATGCATAGCCAAGATTAGAAAGCTCTCACTTTCTAATATGCCTAAATTATATCACAAGTTGAAATTACAAAAAGGGCATCTTTTACGTGTTACTAAGAATTTAATTTTTTCGATAAAAACCCAAAAAGATACCTATATCGCTAGATATATGTCTTTAAATCATTAAATTTACAAAAAATAATAATAATAATTTCGACTAAATTTAACGATTTCAAAATGTGCACCATCGATGAGGTTTCATGCGAGAAATTTATGTTAAAGGAAATCAAAATCAAAGACCCTTTTTACTCTTGGTCTTTAGTCCATTTTTTTTTTCAACCAAAGAGTAATAAACTTAATTTAAAGGCTCCAAATCAATTACCTTTTCCTTTATGAGAAAAGCAAGAAAGAGCTACAATAAAAAGAGGTTACAAGACTGTTGAAGGTGGAGGGTTGGGCCATGGCTGTATGAGGAAAGATGGTCCAAAGAAAATAGCTTTGGAATGGCCATCCTCGACCCACCGAAGTCGGCATTTTTCACAACATGATAGTAGTATATGGCATCAACATTGAATTTAATACCAAAAATCAACCAAACTTACATTTCTTTCTTATCATAAATTTATTTATTCATTTGGATATTTTTTAAAAATATTTTAATAAGTAGAACACTGTTTTGAACAAGTCTTCTTATCATGAGGTCATGTAGTTTTATCTGCTTGATTACCTCATCTTGGGACAATCGTGTAGTAGGATGTGAGGCAAAACTCTAGCAAAACACAATTTTAAACTATCAATCACTGTAAAATTATATCATTACCAAAAATAACAACTAAATATAACTTGCTAAAAAGTTAACGATTCATAATTATATCAACCACAAATTTTTTTCCCATAATTATAAAGGCTACTTTTAGACCAAAAACTTTTAACACAAAATTATATATTTTTATTAAAGGTTTTAAATATTTATTAAAAAATCATTTTTTAATTACTGCTAAAGACTTTTAGAAACTACTTTTCTTTAAATGTCAAAACTTTTCTTCTGAATTTTTTAGCCACAACATTTGTTGTCACTAAATGTCATAATTCATATAGATAACATAAAAGGACCTAAATCTAAAAATTTGATCTAGGCTGGCTTTTTAACAAGATATACTTAGACCTTCAAAAATGCACATTATCAATCTTTATCGTAGAAATTCTATAAAAAACACAAACTTTTTGATGATTAAAAACACATAAATCTTGTAACTTGGGATGCTTTGCTTTTTTGATGGACCTATTTGTATCACATATATATATGTCGGGTCAGTGAACGTGGATATATATATATATATGTATATGTATATATCTATTTTAACTTGATAGTCATAATTATTTCATTGATCATTGATCCACTAATGAGGCAAACAAAGATTCTTCATCAATGGAAAAAATCCAAGAACAAAATGTCATGAAAGAGTATGACATAATCACTGGCAAAGCGATACGTTACAAATATCTGCAGCGGGCACAAAACCAGGTGAAACGGTCGTACAAATAATTACCGGGGAAATATATTGATTGGACTGTACATATAGATGGTTAACTTACTCGAGACGAGTACAACCAGATTTCCGCATTTCTTTCCCCAATAAAATGGATTTTTTTTTTTCAGTTTTACCATTTTCCTTCAACGACACGCAGGTACAGAAAAAATGTGCCATGTAATTTTGCGCAGCCACTAGTCAGCGGTTGTGTATCACCAAAACCCAGAACTGCTAGCTTACAAGAAGATAAATCCATACGTTAAAGTGGGTTTCTTTTGGGGTCAAGGTACATGACAATGAAGCAGGAAAGGCGGATTAGATTCCATTGCCATTGGGGCAACTAGGTTGTATCAGCCACAGATTGTAAGATCCCAAAGTCAAAAAGACTGGTTCTTTGCACTAATATGACTTTGAATTTACGTATTGAGTCTAAATATATATATATATATATATGTATATGTATATGTATAGAAGTGTAATTTTCCAAAAAAAAAAGAAGAAAAAAAGGCCTGTTTCTGTGTGATGAACATGTACTAAGATATTTGAGCTAACTCTGCCAAAATGCAATTTATAGCCACAAGATTTGCTTTTAAGGATTGCTACTGAGAATGTTCTCAAAAAAAATAATAATAATAAAGTTTTGCTAGGCTAGCTAGACATGGGCCATCTGACTAGCACATGACTAGTGGAGGTTATTTCTTCAGAGATTGGCTATTGTTTCATTTCTGCCGGTAATTTCATCTCGTATAGACCTAGGGGAAGAAAGGACAAAAACAAAAGAAGAAGCGAAATGAGTTATAGACAACCTAGCAAGTGATATAGTCCAAATCTCAAACGAATACGAGCCAGTTGGGAAAAAAAAAGGTTGACATAAGATAAAAACTGAAAAATGTCAATAATCAAATCATTTTTAATGCTTTTATGAGAACTTAGTTTGAATGAAGAGTCTAAACATAAACATTGTAGCAATTTCGATCTTGTAAGAGAAACAACGTAGCATAATTAATTTGATCCAAAACTATTTGAAAGAATTTGGTTTGAAGTACATTTTCAAACGAATTATTTTTAAACGATTAAGATTTGAGTAGCATATACGTTTAAACAATGGTCAGCCAAGCAAACTTAATATTCCTTTTTACTTGTGTTTTTTTTAATCCATGTGACGTATCCATAAGCATAATTATAACCAAGGACACAAATATCGATGAAATGTTCGAAATTTCAGTGGAAATTTCAGTTTTTTCAAAAGACTGAAATATCTTTATACTAAAATATTGATTTTGGCAAATATCATGAAAATATTAGAAATATTGATAAATATTTATTAAATGTCGATATTAGATAATACATAGTATATTTTGTTTAAAATTTTGGTACATAACAAAATTTTAGTAATGTTGGAAATTACATAATTTAATGGATTTTTTTTATTGAATAATCTATCAGCATTTTATACTCTCAATCAATGAGTATTTATCCTATACATATTTACAATTAATGAATTTAAAATCTAATTATAACAGCTCATCCAATAAAACTCCTTATGCTTATTATTGATACAATCATGACTTTAAAAACTATGATGGTTATGAAATTTTTAATTATATCATCATCTGAGCATACCACTGCCATCTCAGGCAAGCAATTGGAATAATTTACAGTTTTTTAATTATGAAAATATAATGAGTAGAAGTCAGCAAATTTACATGTGGCATATTCATAACCATATTCAATACTACTCAAATAACATGTCATGGCACTAATATTATTTGAAGATGGAATCCCAACTATGTTTGAGTCTCACAGAACTTCTTTTTTATACTAACAAATCTTATATGTATAGTTTATAACGTAAATCATGTTTATTTATATATTTTTTTAATGTTTATTGTATCTTAAGATGTTAGATATATATTTAATATATAATTTCCATCATTTATGTAATTTTTATCCAAATTTCATATTTTGTCCGAAATTTTCGTGAATTTCTAACGATACCGATATTTTCATCCCCACGATAACCAAGTAAATCCTGTATTTTTTTCCATAACATTTCTCAACCATTTCCCAAGATCTACTTTCCACTCACATTCACATAGCTTTGGGGCGGTGGGAAATTTTCTTTTATCCTTCCCTAAGACCTAGAGATGTACCCTTCATCAATCCCTTGCTCATCACTTAAAGGAGACTTGATATGACCAAGTGGGATTTCAACTTACCACATATAAAGCAAACAAAATATAAATATGGAAAAAGAAACCTAGTTTGAAAACCTCACTAATTATTAACAAGATAATGTATATATAGACTGCAAAAGCACATGCTAGTCACTTACTAATCACTCTTTTATAAGTAAAACTATAAACCTGTCAAAATAATAATAATAATAATAATAATAGTAATAGTAGTAATAGTAGTAAAATGTTATGGGCATGTAAAAAGGACACATTGAATAAGTCAGAAAATGAAGTGGTACGGCTTCGATAAACGGAGTTCTCCTTCAAGTCCCGTGACTGTAAACGAGGAGGTCACGGTCTTTGCCTCTTCTTTTTGGGGCAACTTTTCAAACACAGTTAATTAATTTAGTTGTTTATTAATTTTCTGGCAATATTTGTCTCAACTTCTGTCCACAAAGTGGAGATTTTAGCAGAGGTTATGGCTTAGATCTCATTTATAGAAAACTTCATATCAATTATTTTATGTAGCTGAAATTATTGGGAGAATAATGTGCAGAATTTATAAAAAGGAATAAAGTATGTGATCTCATGAATCTGAGGTATATTTAGTGTCCAATAATTTATGTAATCCTAAGACCTGTCTAGCAGGACAGAACTTGATGTAGTATTATACCATGATCCTAAGACCTGTCCAATAATTTATGGTATCATTGCTATTCCCCTTTTTGCTTTTTTATTCTTTTTTTGGGAAAAGTGGAAGATGAAAATACATCACTTACTGGTTGGACTAGGCACAATTGACTAATTTTGGTGTTTATTACTTATTTTCTGATTCTAAGTTGGCAAAAGAAAATGCATGTACCTTTATACCCGAAAGAAAATTGAGAGGGTGTTTGGCAGTGGGAACCACTCAGTTCTCATCACAAACTCAGTTATAAACAGTAAAAAATTCTCACATGCTACAGTAACACTAAAAAAATTGTTACAGTGTAAAACTCTCACATGCTACAGTAAAAGTGGTTCCCACCACTCTTCCAAACATCCAATAAGAAAAGAATCGCTTTTTTTTTTTTAAATAATCTTTTTATATTTTTTTAAATTTTTCTTACTATAATTAATAAGGCCTTTAAAAACTTAATTTAAACCAATAGTTTAAAGTGAATTATACTATAGCAATTAAAATTTTGTAAAAAAAATATTATAAAAAAATTATTTAAACCGTAATCTACCGTTTAAATCAAATCTCCCAAATATTCTTTAGGTTCATTCACGTAAGACTGAAAATTGTATCTAATGAAATAATGAGGACTTAATACAATTGGGATCTTAAACTAAAACATATATTGTAAATTATGTAGGTAACACATCGGCATTCTACGTGCATATATTTTCCCAATATTCTATGTATCGAAAAAAATATTTATCATGATATCAATGAAACATGAATAAAATTGTGTCAGACTGATTTATTTATTAATTATTCTTCTTTCACAATCACTCGATGTCATATACCATAAATGATTGACAAAGTGGAAAGAATATCATTGCTTCTTCCTTTTCCAAAATGTTCTCAAGTTCAAATCTTCCCCAATAAAGATCTTGTGCGGCCAATAAGTTGGGTATGGGACATTTGCAGCCTGTTTGGCAAATGATAATTTTAACTATTATTTTAATTATAAATAGTGTAAAATTCTTAAATGTTAGTAAAAAGAAAAAAAATTGTTATTAATATAAAGCTCTTACATGCTATAATAAAAACAGTTTTAACTAATAATTTTAACCACCATACCAAACACCTTATTTGGTGGGTTCGTGTGAAACTTGATAATTCATATTTGTAGAATTAGACGAAGACACTTTTTCATTTTTATCATTTGGCCTTGGAATATTTTCTACAGATGATAGAATAGGGGGCAGAATGGTACCGCTTGATGGCATATTTTTTTAACTGAAAATTAAAGATAATAGATAGGAGCAAACTGTTTAATGGCCAATGGAATCATATTTAATTTATAAGATTAAAATTTCGCTTCTAACAAAACAGTAGGCCTTAGTTTAAAAAGTACGTTATATACTAAACTAGGTTCATAGTTTTATAAGTACTAAGGTTTTAACTCCACAGGAATGAAAATGATTTCTTATGGCCAAAGCCATTGGCAAGGCCTAGTGGGTTTGTTGGCTAGTGGGCGTTGAGATCCAGTTTCTTGTACTCATCAGGGGACGCTGTTGGTTTCAATCTCGACGAATAACATGGGGTTGAAATCTCATCACTAATAAAATAGTAGGCCATAGTTTAAAAGGCATGCTACGTGCTAAATTGGAGGTCATGGTTTTACGAGTAGTAGGGTTTAACCCTATAGGAATGAAAAATATTTCTCATGGAAAATCCCATGGACAAGGCCTAGTGGGTTTGTTGGCTAGTGGGCTTTGAGATTCAGTTTCTTGTACTTATCAAGGGACGCTCTTGGTTTCGATCTCAATGAATAAAATAGGGTCAAAATCTCACCGCTAATAAAATAGTAGGTCACAATTTAAAAAGTATAATACATACTAGATTAGGGGTTATGGTTTTATGAATAGTAAGATTTTAACCCTTATAGGAATTGAAAAAAGATTTCTCATCGCCAATCCCATGGACAAGGCCTAGTGGGTTTGTTGGCTTGTGGGCTTTGAGATCCAGTTTCTTGTACTCATCAGGGGACGCTCTTGGTTTCAATCTCGACGAATAACATGGGTTGAAATCTCGTCACTAATAAAATAATAGGTCATAGTTTAAAAGGTATGTCACATACTAGATTGGGGTCATGGTTTTACGAGTAGTAGGGTTTTAACCCCATAAGAATGAAAAAGATTTCTCATGGCAAATCCCATGGACAAGGCCTAGTGGGTTTGTTGGCTAGTGGGCTTTGAGATTCAGTTTCTTGTACTTATCAAGGGATGCATTTGGTTTCGATCTCGACGAATAAAATGGGGTTAAAATCTCGCTACTAATAATATAGTAGGTCACAGTTTAAAAAGTATATTACATACTAAATTGGAGGTTATGGTTTTATAAGTAGTAAGATTTTAAGCTCCTAGAAATAGGAATTGAAAAATATCTCTTATCGCCAAACCCATGGACAAGGCCTAGTGGGTTTGTTGGCTAGTGGGTTTTGAGATCCAGTTTCTTGTACTTCTGTGGGGCCCCTCTTGTTTGGTTGCGATCTCGACGAATCTATTCCACTTCATTGCTTCAGCAAAGTGAAAGCATTGCGCAAGTGCTTAGTACACAAACGCAAAAAAAAAGGATGCAAAAGGTCAAAAGTAAAGACAAAGGCAAAAGACTCAAGTATCAACCAAAATGGAATGAATGATTCGTAAACGTTCATTGTATTTCGAAGTCATCATTCGCAAAATCCCACTTTTTCTATATGGTCATAAAGTAAGCCATTAATTGCATGTCAAGAAAAACAATAGGTGCACTCTTCGGATCCGAGGCTTCATTTCCCGGCAGATGGATCATGAGTTTTTTATTTTTTTTCTTTGCAAAGAAGAAAATTTGTCGTTGGGCATTCTGCATCTCTCGCTGGTTGTCGTTTGAGCAGACTTTGGGATCGGGAGATGGAGAAGGTGATGCAGGCTGCATACGAAAAATAGCTGCGTTTCATGAAAACGACAAATATGAAGAACAAGGTCAATAATCGAAATACGACAACGACTATAGAAACGACGACAACGATGTAATAGATTGGAAAACGACCATCGATTTAGAAATGGCAATAGACAACAAACTATAAAACGAGAAAGATTTGACAAATGGAATAAGATTGAGAAACGACACAATTAAATAAATCTTATCATGTATTTGAGAACGACAATGACTTGATAAACGACAATTTGGCAAAGGTTTGAAAAAAGACAATGGCTAATAAAAAAGCCAACAATTAATGAAAACGACAATGAATTAAAAGCCGAAACGGCTCAATAAGAGGCAAATTAATTCAAGGAAATTATCTTCTTAGTATCCTGTAGTTTTTCATTTTATCACATTAATGTCTCCATGTTCCTATAATCTAATTGATCAGGTACACTTCGAAATGCAAAAGAATTTAGTGCAAATTCTAAATCACTAAAGACAAACTTGGCCTTGTGCTTCTATCAGAGAGAGGTATAAAAGATCTTTGATGGAACACGTCTGGCAGCTTAAAGAAGGGCACTTGTTCCATTAAGGATTCGTTTTTCCTTTGTCATCGATCCATCAAGCTAAGCGCCTATTTGGCAATCACGATTCCAATTGTTTTTGCTATAATGTTATTTCTTATAAAATTTAAACTAAAAAACGTTTCTAACTATAAAAAAAGTTCTAACCGTTTTCCTAAACAGCCTATAATATGTTGTGTTTGTGGTTGCAGAATGCCTTTCTCTTTCAACTTTCAAGAATCCAAGTAATTTCCCTTTTGTCATTTAGCCTTTCAATGCTGCTGCTTGTAATCTGGAAATTCTTACATTACTAGGGAGTTCTGTTGCGGTCGACATTATCATTTTGCTCATATCCCTAAAATAAGGTGGGTTGTCCCTGAATTCGTGTCCTTAAGATTCAAAGCAGGATCTTTTGACTTCTTTGAATATTTTCTAGTATTGCTGTGAGACTCGTTTCCTATTGAAGACAAGAACTATATTCGAGTTATGATCTATAGATAGATATAGTATGAGGTTTTTTTTAATGGGAAACTTCTATTGAAATTAAAACACGTACAAATACCGTCATATAAAACCATCTATTGTGGAAGAATGTGACCTCAAATATTGACTCGATCAACCAGAAAAGATGGATGAAGTATAGAGATAAAATCAAGTATCGAGACCCAGAGGTAAAAAACCCGCTCGACATGTATGATAGAGTACAACAAAGGCTCATTTCAAAAACCTACTACAGTCGATAGAAAAAACCAATCGACTAAAGCCAAACACTCTTCATCAAAGGAACATACGATACGGTTACTAAGGTCAAATCGGACACCTATACACCTTCTACCAATAACAAGAGGAAGAGACAAACAAACTAAAATTAGAAGAAAATAGATCACCTGTGTTATTACAGTGACAAACTAACAAAACACACAAAAATACGTATTTCTAAGTGGGTGTTTGGAAGAGTGGTGGGAACTACTTTTACTGTAGCATGTGAGAGTTTTACACTGTAGCATTTTTTATTTTTATTTTTTTACTGTAGCATGTGAGAATTTTTTACTGTTTATAACTGAGTTTGTTCCCACCACTGCCAAACATCCCTTAAATGGCAAAAACACTGTCGATTTTATTTGAAAAACGCAAAGCGTAAATCAAATAAATAAGATTCAACCGTCGACAATAAAGATACTAATGATAAGCTAGCCACTGTCAAATGAGGATGAGAGCTCTGCGAACCTGTCAGAAAACTAATGGAGAGCCTGATTAGATCTCCACTGCCCTCCTAAGTCAACCCAAGAAAAGGATACCACCATGACTACATCTTCCCGTTGAGGCCAAAAAAAACGCGAGCACAAACTGGATCAAAGCACGAGGGCTCCTCTAACATATTCCAATTAACAAATAGAATTGTTATTTTAAGTGAAATTATCTTACCACTGAGTGGGGTATGAGGCTGGTTTTAATGAAAACAAGTAGACATTCTAAATACTAGGAGAATCATTGAAGACATGACCCCACCAATAATAACAACAACAACAACTAAAAAAATAGTGAAGAGAACTATGCTTAAACAGTATGATAGAATTATGCGTCAATATGCGTCAATAGTTAATTGGAACTATGCACGAATAGTGACACCAATATGATTAAAAGGAACCATAAGAATTCCATGTGAAGGCCTACAAAAAGGATCTATGCATCAATAAAAGGGGAACAAAGAGGAAAGGAAAAGAGTGAATAACATTCATTAGCAATGAATACAAGTGAGAAAAAAAAAAAAAAAAAAACAAAGAATCCATGCCAAGAAAAGGAAATGCGTCTTGAAATCATCTAGTTTGGATCCTTATGTTTGAGAACTGTACTCTTCCTAAACAACCACACGACCTTTTGCTTTGAAAACAACCACATAACTAAGTTTCCTTTTTTTCACGTTTCAGCATGAACGTATCTACATATTTGTAATATTCATCTACTATTTACGCTTTTCTGCTTAGATTGGTCCTCATTTATGTTTCTATAAACTGGTTACTCTCCAGTATTTATATATTTTTATTTTCTCCTGTCATTCTAACTAGTGGATCTTAAAAATAATAAAAAAAACTCTTAAATCAAAGGTATTTTACGAGTCTTGTTTAGTGTTGTGTGAGACCGGCGAGATCCAATGTAAGTTCCCCCATTTAGCCTGAGACTGACTATGGGTCTTGCATGTTGTTGGCGAGACCCATAGTCGTTGCCGAATAATCTATCTCTCTCTAATAAAATCCACCTTTGTTCATTTTATTCTTTTAAAAAAGTTTATTTTTTATTGTTAGACATACACTATTTTAATAGTAAGATGATAAAGAGTGCTTCTACATTTCATTCTACAATTTTGACCATGTTTGAAAAGAGATGAGCGTTTCCACGTGATTTATAAATTCGGAAGATAGTTTCTATTTTAGTTTTTTCTATAAAATATAGGATGAAATACCCTCTCTTTTTTTTTCTTCCTTGAAAAGTATCCCCCCTTTCCCAGATTTGACCCTGGATTCCTAACCCTTAGCCTCTGTTTGGTATGAAAGAAAATTAGATGAAAAGAAAATAGTGGAGGAATTTTGGGATGAAAATTGATAGATGAGGGTGTTTGGTTGGAGGAAAGTTTGAATGGAAAGGAAAATGAGATGGAAAAACTACCAAGTATATTCTATTATATTTTCTCCTCTCAAAATTGGACGGATTATTAGATGGAAAAGATTGTCAGTTATATAAATGAGACAAAATTACAAAATTATCCATAAAAATTATATGAAGAAAATCTGGAAACTACTTTCTCTCCTATACTTCACGAATCTTTAGCACATTTCATGTTCTATTTCCTGACTAGTTCTCTCCCTTGCAAACCTTCACCAATCACTATACTTTACATCTTCATCATAATTTTCTATCTTTTTGCCAAAAAGTTTATTTTTTACAATTTTTATTATTAAAGATTGATAAAAGTATATCGTCTAAATTTATTTAAATTATTTTTAATTTGTAGTTGAATCTCTCTCTTATTGATTTTATATTTTGTTGTCTTCTTGAATTTTTCTTTTTTTTTTTTTTTTTTGTGAAAATTGAGAGTGAAGAATTGTATTGATTGTGTTGGATAAAAAAGTAATTATATTGATTATAATTTTTCCATCCTTGAGGTTTTACCTTCAAAACCAAACACATAGAGGTAAATTTTTTTTCTTTCCTTCCTATCATGTCAAACAACTAAAGAGAAAACTAAAATACTTTTTTTCTTTTTAGTTTTTCATCCTTTATAATTTTTTTTTCCTCTTATTTTCTTTTCTTCCTACCAAACAGGGTTAACCCTCCATTTAACCGTTGGGCTAATCCCATTGGTGTTGATGAAAAACCGAATTTGATATAATATCTGTGACTATCAATGAAAATTAATCTGCATTCACCTTTAGAACATGAGGTGGTAATAACAAGGAAATCTCACGAAAAGAGGCTCATTAACAAATACCTCGGAAAATGAACCTTGAAGATTTACGTCCGAGTGTCCAAACGTGGTAATCTCACTACCCTTCAATAGTAGGACTGCGTCATCGACTCATAGGATGATCGACAAAATTAATTAGAATTAATTTTTTAGTTTAAAATATTGTATTATGTAAAAATTTTAATTTGTAGTAATTTTTTATCCTTTACTATAATATATGCGTATTTTATACTATTCTTTAACTAAAAAGTTACTTCTAACCAACTTTACCAAACACTCAAATAAAAAAAAAAAAGAGAAAATGGAAACATAACTAATACACACTATTAAAAAGAAGATTCATCACAAATATTTGCATCACAACTTCCCAAGTTTTTTAAGTTCTGTAATATTGGAAGGGATAAGCACATAAACCAGCCTATAATTTACAAGAATGTCGCGTTTTATCTCAAATTTCTGAAATACTACTACAAATACTTTCAATTTCATGTTAAAGAACTCATTTTGAACAACATTTTGTTAAATTGAAATAGTGCAAAGATCGTTTCAACCATGAAATGAATCAAATTGGAAAATGTTATAAAGTCCGGTGAAAAAGGAAAAAAAAAAAAAAATTTCTTGCCTCGCATTTCACCATTTTTTTCTAGGTTTTTGACATGTCAGATTAAAACCACAAGCGATGCCATGAAACACAGGACAGGTTTATTTTCTTATCCCAGACAAAAACGATTGTTTTGTCCTAATCTCACTTTTTTGTTTAACTTTTATTTTTGTTTCAATACCATGCGTGTGCCATTTTCAAAAGGAAACTGAAATCACTCTTCTTATTCCGTTGATTCAGCCCAACAAAATACAACATAATGTCATAATCAAAAACTCTTCTGATTCTGTTTCTATAAAACAATTCTCTTAGCCCCTTTTCCGCCTAACAAATCTGGCAGGGCTAAATGGAGTAAGATCAACAATGGCGGCACGCCCATTAAGCACAAGCTCAGCCACCGCAGCCCCAGTGGCAGGACCATTCAGGATTCCCCAACAGCTATGCCCTGTGGCGACATAACACCCTCCTATTCCTGGGACCTCGCCGATTATAGGCACTCCATCGTCTGTACATGGCAAGAAGCAAGCTTGCTCAGCTTTCACTTGCGCCTCTCCTTCCCTCAAATGGCTTGACACATTGCTGGCCACCCTCTTCAGCACCTGTATCGATTCCGGGTTGCCCGCAATCTGTTCTGGGTCGTCCGGCACCTCTGCCTCCGCTGACATTCCACACACGTACACCTCACCTTCCCGTCCCACCCAAATCAACCATATAAAATTGATAAACACTTCAAAAAGCTTTGAATTAAAAGTTGAAAATTACTACATTCCCACCAACTTCCGTGCTAGACTAGTGCATATTTCATATTATATTGCTAGATGTCTTTGGTAAAATGATTCTCATTTGTAAAATGAGTGCTAGAAATTTTTATTTGCAAAATAACTTTGCATTCACAATGAGCAACCACTTTTTACACCATGCAAGCCAAGTTAAAAATTAAAATAATAATATAAGCAATCATTTTGCAAATTTCATCTTGTCAGTTAGGCAAACTTCCTCATATTTAGAATCCATTTGAAGTTAGAACCAAAAAGTTTTGCTTCAAATCAAATTTCGTTAGGACAAAATTTAAATTGTTACAGTATTTAAAGTTTAAACCATTGATTCGAACCGGCTTTCCAAATGCTCTCTGATACATTTTCACAAGCACCTTGTGCGCACTTTCAGATTACAAAATTCCCTTGAAATTCATCACATCCTTTATAACACTACATTATCAGATTCTCAAGTCTTTTAAACATATTACAAGCAAACATTGTCAAACAACTACTGTATGTACAATTGTTTGCTTGGCATTTTTGCAAACAGCTTGTTAGCTTTTGTTTAGTGTCATTATTCACAAAAAAATAAATAATAATAATAAATAAATAAGTAAATTGAAATTTGGGTGCTAAAATGTAAAAAGTACCTGTGGGGCGAGGATAAACTTCTGGGTCAATGGGTTTTCCTCCATGAGAGGGATAGTAACTGAGAAAAAGCGCATGAGGAGTTATAGCCTCCGGTTCTTTTGGCTCCAACACAATACTATGAGCCTTGAGTCCGTACACTCTGAACAACGACGACAAAGTCTCGAACTTTCCAGACCACGGCCCCAATGCCAAAACGACGCCGTCCGATTCTATAACTCGCCCGCCTTCCAACACGACCGAGTCAACTCGGCCTTCACTCATCTCAACTCGCTCCGCTTTCCCAATCACCACCTCAACGCCGTAACTCTCCACCGCCTTTGAAATCAGAGTTCGTGTGAAGAGTTGGGGATGGGCCTGGGCCGTCGTTTCCACCGTCCCGATGGGCCTTGGGCTCCGAGCTGGGCCGTCGACCCACGACGGAAAATTGGAGACACTGGAGGGTCGGGAACCGGAGGAAGAGTCGTTCTTCGACTCGGCGACGGTGAGGCTGAGAGTGGCGAGGGGCCTGTAACCGTACGATCGCGCGCCGTCGAGATCTTCGGCTAACGAACGGCGGAGATTGAAGCTGGCGCGGGCAAGGGAGGAGAGGGGCCCGCCGTCGCACCAATCGAGGGCGAGGAAACCACCGGCTTTTCCAGAGGCCGCGCAGGCGACTGAGGATTTCTCAACGAGCGTGACGGCGGCGCCGTTCTTGGAGAGGAAGTAGGCCGTGCAGACGCCGATTACTCCGCCGCCGCAGACGACGACTCGCTTAGGAGGACGGCTCTCGTCCATTGGATTTGGCGGCGGCGGTGATGAGGACGATAGGATTGATCTAACGGTGGAGATCTTTCGGGCCCGTTGGAGAAATGGAGGCAGTGTAAGTGTTAGTGGCTGTGATGTTATCGCCATATCTTCTTTTGTCTGTTTCTGGCACGTTTGATAGGGTGTTTGAAAGAGTGGTAGAAACCAACGGTGAGAATCATTTTATTGTAGCATATGAGAATTTTTTGCTGTAACAAATTTATTTTTTGTTAATGTAGTATGTGAAAATTTTTTACTGTTTATAACTGAGATTGTGGTGAAAACCACTCTCCCAAACACCCCGAGAATTGAGAGACATTCATGGGATTTGACACGTGGAAGTCACTTCCGTCATGGCTCTTGTCGTGTTTTCTGGAAGAAGTGAAAATTTTTTATGAGCTGATTGTCCATCGTAAATTGGGCTTTACATGTTCTTCTTGGGCTACTAAGGGAGTTGGACTTAATTTTTTAAGCCCACTTAATCAAAATCCGAGTTTGAGGATATGTGCGTGGAGTCAAGCTACAGCGCTTGAAATAACCTTATATATTAGAGCACACATCAAATATGTTATTTTTATACTTTTTATAGTAAATATAATTTTGATATTGACATTTATATTGAAAATGGTCTAAACTACTTATAGGGCACAAATGTCTTGCTTGAAGCTTTTTAATCAAAAGTTAAGCTTTTATGCAATGAAAGCTTAAGGTTGGTTAGTACATCTTTAATTCGATTATAATTCTCTAACAAGCCATCTTTGATAAAAGTGGTTAAAACTTTAGAAAAATTTCTTTTTTGGATTTGGCTAATTTACACGAGTGGTCCTTTGAACTTTGTGGTCATTCTTATTTTACCACTTAAACTTAAAAATTAAAGTGACCACCAAACCGACCAAAACAAACCAAACTAAATCAAATCAATTAACAATTAGTTTGCATTTGTTTAAAAAAATTTTAAAAACCAACTAAATTGGTGTAGTTTGTGGATTTACTCCAAAAAAAAATCGAAACTAATTTTATGTATTTGTAAAAATATGATTAATTATTTTATAATGTATTTGAAAAATAACATTTCCCTTTAAATTTAATAATCCTTATTTCATATCAATCGGTTTAGTTTAGTTCAGATTGGATTTGATTCTCTAAATGGTTTGGTTTGATTTAAAAATCTTCAAACCAATGTAGTTTTTAGTTTATATAAAATTTACGGTTTAGTTTGATTGTGCACCCCTACATAAAACTTTCCAATATACTACTTAAAAGTTTGATTTTGTTTTAGTTAACCCCGTTCATTTTATTCTTCCGCGGAAAAAAACGTATGAGAGTACATAAATCATTAATACAAATTTATGAAATTATCAACTTGGTGGAGTAATTTTTTATGACCCATGGAACCTGACCCCAATCTATAAAGTAAAGCGCCTGCTAAGAATAAAAGCCCCAAGAGTTGTCTTCGAATTAGATCTGCAGTTGTGCGAATCTAAATCGCTGCAAGTCATCATTGGAACTCCTATTTGGAACCAAATGAACCAAAGTAATTTAGAATTAGGGTTTCTCTCCATTTAAGGGACAAGAAGAGCATTATTCAAAGTAATATATTTTCAAGGAATAACGTCAGTCGTTTTATGTATGTTTTGACGGAAATGAGCAGACGGTGTTAAGTGGAATGAAATCCTAGTTCGAACTAGTTTAGTAGAAAGGATTAAATTTCAGACGGCAAAGGGGGAACAACCTAAATGTCCGAGGATGAGTGTTTTGGTACAACTTTGTCTCCCACTTACAACCTAACACGTGCTTGGTACTAGTCATCTAGTCAGCTGATCTCCTACTCGGCAACTGGATGGTCATCAAGACAATTACTTGGCTTGTATGTTACTAGTTAGACACCACATGTTCGATTAGTAGTTGCTTAGAGTGGCTAATTGCTAGTCGCTACTCGACACTCGCTGCTCACTAATAGCTGGTCGTAACCCGTTTAATATCCATTCATGATGATGGTTATGACTTTAGATTTCTCGAAGGCACTTCGATCTTTACAGACACGTCACTATAACTACCACTTGCGAGAGAATGTGGGTGAGTGTGTTATAACGACCATTACTTTACCTTGCTACTCACCATTTTCACACTCAACTACCCGATGACTGAGAAGAAAAGAATGGTAACCGCTTAAGCAACTTCCTCCTCCAACCTCTATAAATAGGGGAGAAGACCCTTCAATTAGGGGAGACCTTTTTTTACTTATCATTACTTTGTAAAAACCATACTAGAAACATTGTACTCAGATTTCATTTGTAAAATTTTAACTTAACATAGTGAAGTACTCAGTCGTGGATGTAACTCTTTTAAAAGTGAACTATTCTAACTTTTGGTTTGGTTATCTACTTTCTACACTTGTTTTATTCTTTGGTTGTTTGACATAGATTATTCATAATAATCTTGACTTGTTAATGATACTGAGGATAATAAAAGTGATCAATGACCCCCAATTCACTTGTCACCATCATTTTCTTCTTACTAATCAATCTTATTTTTTGACCATAGATTCCCACGTTTACAACGAGTGAGAATAATTTTTTTTTCCCCTTGTGAAGAGAACAATTGCATTCCATGTATGGTCTCATTAAGATTTTAACCAAGTTGAGCTTACACAGACCAAAAAGGTTATTACTTCTTTATGACTAGTGAGAAAAAGAAAATTTACCTACATGTCACTTTAACATGGCCATCGAAATGCTAATAAATACACATAAGAGTGATGCGAGTAGAAGATCTCAACCGTTGATTTATATAATCTCCACTATAGGACCCGGAGTACGGGAGGTGACGTGGTGGTTTAATTAAATTAATTTAGTAAAGATTTGGTTAAAAATAAGGTTTTAGAATGAAATTTATGAGTAAAAAGGGGTGATAATTTTAAAATCGTTTGAATAGAAAAGTTAAAGAAATAAATAAATCATCATAATGATTAAACAAATAGAAATAACATTAAAATAATTAAGATTTTAACACAATGAGATGAAAATGGTTTATCATTTAGCATTCCTTACGTGGCCATAGCTTAGCTTTAGTTTTAGTTAGGACTTGGGGGGGAGAGTACCCCTACACGTTTTTTACGTCATTCATGCAAACCCCTTGTGCCTAGCTGTATGTAAAACCAATATTGTTGCCAAAGGTGCTGTTTTTTTTTTTTTTTTTTTGGGGTTTGTTATTGGTGTCACACACAACCTTTCATCCATACACATTGTCGTCACCTGTGAGAACCTGAAGGGCTTGAGACCCGCACTGAGGCGACAAGAATTTTCTGAGCCGAGTAGTCCCCCCATCAACATGTTAGTTGAATTATTTCTCTTGTCACTAATTGCTAAAGAAAAAAAAATAAAAAATAAAAGTAGCCCATGAGAGAAAATGTATTAATATTTAGGTATATGCAAATAAGAGAATTATAGTGCTAATCAGTTCAAGGGCATGATAGCAACTAGATTTCTTTCCGGGATAATCCAACCTTAATTTTGTTTTGTTTTGTTTGTCTTTTATTAATGAAAACAAAATTGGGGTTGTAGAGATAAGCCTTTGGGAATGTAATTATGAGTATGTTTACAATTCCCATTCTCCAATAAGCCATGATGTTGAAAGGTTTGGAAGCTTTTGTACTTAGAAATATTTTTACTTTTCTTCAGTATTTCAATCAAGTTGTGGCTCGCTTTCAATCATTGTTGGGAGCCTCTTCTTTTTTTTTTTTTTTTT
>CAMOHE010050046.1:38814-51359 GCA_946598075.1 Artocarpus hirsutus | reverse complement strand
ATGCTTGAATCAGCCCAATAAGCATTTCTTTGAATTTCTTTGCACGAGTTCTCGTAACCGGACCAATGGGAACTTGAATTGGATCTAAATATGTCTCTTCCCTTGTGCTCTTGCTTTTGCTACTGATGCCCTCATCAAGGGGCTCCTTACAGAGTATTGGGATGTGTTCACATGGTCGTACGAAGACATGCCTGACATCAATCCAAGCATTATCTGTCATTGCCTTAATGTCCGACCTAATGACAAATTGGTGATACAAAAGAGAAGAGCCTTCAACTTGGAAAGATATGCTGCTATTAATGAAGAGGCCTAGAAACTCCTAAAAGCAAGATTCATCCGAGAGGTCAAGTATTTGGAGTGGTTAGCTAATTTAGTCCTAGTGAAGCAGGCGAATGAAAAATGGCAGGTATGTATAGACTACACCGACCTAAATAAGGCCTACTTGAAGGACTGCTTTCCATTGCCTAGAATAGACCAACTCATCGATGCAACCGCCAGGCATGAGCTGTTCAGCTTCGTAGACGCCTATTCTGGCTACAACCAAATAAGGATGGCTAAGGAGGATCAGATGAAAACAGCTTTTGTTACTGATCAAGGGCTTTATTGTTATGTAGCTATGCCCTTTGGACTTAAGAATGCTGGGGCGACCTAGATGTTTACTTGGCTGATCGGTAAAATAATGGAGGTCTACATGGACGATATGCTAATTAAATCTATCCGAGCTATAGATCACATAGCCGATCTCTGAGCAGGCTTCGACATTCTCTGGGATTATAGGATGAAACTCAACCCAGCCAAGTGTGCGTTTAGGGTTAGCTTGGGTAAGTTCCTCTAATTTCTTGTCAACCAAAAAGGAATTGAAGTCAACCCAGCCAAGGCCCAAGTTGTTATAAATATGCATTCACCTTGGACAATAAAAGAGGTGCAGAAACTTATAGGCATGGTAGCAGCTCTCTCTAGATTTGTCTCCCGATCTACCGACAAGTGCCACCCATTTTTTCGAGCACTTGAGGGGAGGTTTGAGTGGAGCAGGGAGTGTGAAGAAGCCTTCCAGAATTTAAAGAGGTATTTAGCCACACCCCCACTCCTGTTCAAACCTTTACCGAGGGAAACATTGTACGCCTACCTTGCCGTGTCCGAGATGGCTGTTAGCTCAGTCATCGTCTAAGAAGAAGACAGAGTATAGAAGCCCGCCTATTATACAAGCCATACATTTCAAGGTGTTGAGTAGCGGTATCCCTACTTGAAAAATTGGCATTCGCCTTAGTAACCTCTGCTTGGAAGCTGTGGCCCTACTTTCAAGGCCATACAATACGGGTCCTGACGAAGTTTCCTCTTTGGCAAGTTTTTCAGAGTCTAGAGATATTGGGACAGATGGACAAATGGTCGTTTGAGCTCGACCAATGTGACATATATTTTGTGCCAAGGATAGCCATCAAGGGTCAGGCCCTCGTTGATTTTATCGCTGAGTTCACCGATACTGAGCAAGGTACACCACTGGCCGAGAAGGCGCCCATGAAAGTACCGAATGCCCTTGGCTGTAGCGAAGGTCATGCCACGCTAGAACAGAATTGGAAGCTTTTTGTTGATGGATCTTCCTGCACAGAAGGTTCAGGAGCCAGCTGGTATTGACAAGCCCGGACGGATACAAGGCAATCTACACACTTTGATTTGACTTCAAGGCCTCTAATAATAAGGCAAAGTACGAAGCACTCTTGGCCGGACTAAGAATCACCATGGATCTTAGGGTAGACCATAGAGTCATTCATAGCGACACAATGCTTGTCATCCAGTAGGTTACTAGGGTATTTCAAGCCCAAACAGAATCAATGGCTGCGTATTTACAAGAGGTCAAGACACTACTCGGGCAGCTTAAGTTTTACTCATTCAAGCAGATCCCTAGATTGAAAAACTTAGAGGCTGATGTGCTTGCTTGGCTCACCTCAGATCTGGGCGATAGTGACCTAACTTCGGTCTCCATTGAAAGATTAGCTGAGCCAAGCATTAACAAAGAAGCAGCAAGTGTAGCCGAAGAGCATGAGACTACATGGATAGACCTAATCATCTGATATCTGACCACAGCCGAATTGCCCAGCGACTGAGAAGAGGCACGTCGGATTCACAATAGCTCAGCCCGATATTCGATGATCGACAAAAATTTGTGTCGACAAGGCTACATTACACCATGTTTGAAGTACATTAGGCCCAAAGAAGCCAAATATCTAATGAAGGAGATCCACGAGGGTCTATGAGGTAATCACTTTAGGGGGCAATCCTTGGCCCAAAAATGTCTTCGACAGGGCTACTACTGGCTAACCATGGAAAAAGACTGTAATGATTTAGCGCGAAAATGCTTGAAATGTCAACAATTCATGAAGGTGCTCGGACAATACACCCAGCTGCTTAGCTCGGTGACATCGACATGGCCATTTGCCAAGTGGGCCATTGATCTGATCGGGACTCTTTCCCAAGCCCGATCCCAATTTAAGTACTACATTATGGCCATCGATTACCTGACCAAATGGATCGAGGTAGAGCCACGCACCAACAGGACCAAAGCTAAGTGCACCAATTTTGTATGGAAAAACATTATTTGTTAGTTTGGGATTCCATATACCATTGTGACCGACAACATAAAGTAGTTCGAATCCTCAAGTCTCCTCCCCCTGTACGAGTAGTTCGACATCAAGAAGGTTTTCTCCTCTCCGAGCTACCCCTAGAGCAACGGGCAAGTTGAGGCTATTAATAAAACAATCAAAGACAACTTGAAGAAAAAGCTTGAGGGCCTCAAGGGAGCCTGGATCGACGAGTTCCTGAAAGTGCTCTAGGCTTACCAAACAACAGCCTGAACTGCTGCTAAAGAGACACCATTCTCACTCGTATACAGAGTCAAGCTTGTCATCCCAGTAGAAGTAGGATTTCCAAGCTTCAAGGTTGAACATTACGAGGAAATTCAGAATGCAGAGGCTATGATGTCTGAGCTTGACTTGCTCGAGGAGAAAAGGAATCGGGCAGTGATTTATAACGTAGCTCAGAACCAAGTCATCGCTCGGTACTACAACAAGTGGGTCCAAGTGAGGAGCTTCAAGGTTAAAGATTTTGTGCTTCAAAAGGTCACAGTCTAGCAGCCTGGGTTAGGGTCCTTCAGTCTGAAGTGGGACAAGCAGTACAAAGTCGTCGGGATTGTTCGGTCAGGCACCTATAGATTATCCAACATGAAAGGCAACATGTTCGGTCACCCTTGGAACATCGAGCTCTTAAAAAGATTCTTTTGCTAATCAAGGCCATAAAATCCTTTTGACATCTAGCTATATTCTTTTTGTAACTAGGCCTAAACAATATTGGAATGTAAATATTACACATCGATGAAATGTAAATTCCTACTGTTCCATCGAGTAATACGTGTTTAAGAAAAAACCAATCCCGAAAAAGAATGCCATAACTTTAGCCTGGGAGACTAGACCATAACTCTTGAAGAGGGAGGGTCACCCCTACCAACCAGGCTACGGGGCTAATCAGCATCATGCTAGCCATTAGTCTGTCGCTGTACGAACCACCCAAACAGAGTCGCCCTAGCATAATTATGCCCAACTAACATTAGACTTGTACAAGTTTCTATAAACTTAAACAAGTCTAAGGGGGGCGACAGGGTATAGGGTACCACATGCTGTTGTGCTCTACCGGGCCAAGTAATGAGCTTTCTCTACTCGACTAAACTCGGTAATCACTTTTCCTAGGGAGTTTTCCTCCGAGGAACGTTTAACTTGGGTAAGACATTTTGTCACCGAGACATTAAACTCGGTAAAAATAGAGTTGAGAAAGGTGGGCTCGGAATCCTATGGTTCGGGAATGCTTCCCCCGAAGAGCACCTAACCTGAAAAAGTTCCCAACTCAGTAACCCCGAGGTCTTAACTAACTTGGTGAAATGAAGGTCAAACTTCATTCCTGAGCAACTCCTCACTTTCAAAGAATGAAAATTTCTATCTGAGAATGAAATAAATAAAAATCCAAGAAGCAGTACAAATAAGATTTTCATTAGAAAAAGTGATAGGGAGATACAAATAACTAAGCACTTCCCGAGCCTGGATAAACAAAAAACGAAAAACAAAAAAGGAAAGACAAAACTATGCCTAGGCCTCGTCCCCGACATTGTCTTCCCTACCACCAGTGCCTTGGTTATCCTTGTTCTCTTCATTGTCCACTTCGACAACCTCCTCCTGCTCTAGTTGCTAGGCTGTGCTCTGCTCTGGCTCGACTATAAGCGACCAGTTGAAGCTCTCAGCCTTGGGATGCTTATGAATAAGGTAGTCTTAGAGGTCCATCATGCCGAAGTAGTAGTAATCGGCATACTCCGAGGACGCCTTGAAGTCCTCCACAGCTTCGGTAAGTCGGCCAGCCAGCTCCTCCCAGAAATGCTGGTGCTTTGCCTAGGATGTCTTCAGCTGGTCCTTGAGCAGAGCAACCTTGTCCTAGTATTTGCTTGCCTCGTCCCTTGCCAGTTCAGCCGCTTTCCTTGCCTCCTCTGTCGCCACCTTGGCCTGGTTGGCCTCTTCCTTTGCCTTCTTAGACGCCTCCTCAGTCTAGGAATGAGTCTACTTGATTTGTTCTAGCTCGCTGCTCTTGGCACCAAGCTTCTTCTCGACCTCCCTTTTGTCGAGAAATGTCTTCTTGTGCCTCTCCTTCTCCAGATTGAATTCCTTTAGCCTGGCCATATAGGCCATGTCTAAGAAGACGCATGCCTAACGAAAACATAACTTCAGCATGTGGAGAAATGAGTCACGTGAAGCTCAGGGTGAGATAATTACTAACCTTGGCAGCATAATGAAAGGCAGCACTGGATAGGCCCTCAAAATCCTCTCCTCGGAGGTTCTACAAAAAATCCTCCTGAAGGACCACATCCTTAAGGTGATCGAGGATATGTCGACGGTAATTTAGACGCCTCCTTGGAGGGTCCCTTAAGGAAGGCACCATTGTTGTAGTGACGGCGGGAGGTTGGGTCTCACTCGATGAAACCCCAGTCGTCGGCAGGGGTGGGGCCACTTGGACTGAAGTGGATGGTCGCTCAGACCGTGGCGGCTGCTCGGATTGCAGTGGTAGCTTCAGCCTCGGGGTCCTCTTGTGTTTCTTCTTGATCACCACGGCCTTCCCTTTTGTTTGCAAAAGCACTGCATGAGGGCACGCATTTCCTCTACGTTGCTTGGTCGGGAAGACATATCTGTAAAACCAAGAGAATCCTCCCAAGTCAAGACAAGCTCAGCACAAAAAAAAAAAAAAAAAAAAAAACTCAGGCTAACCTTCGATCTGGAGCTGGCCAGGTTGGTATAGGAACCAAATCATGTCCTTGAGGTCCTCGTCTACCACAGGTGGCCTCGCATTGAAGGAGCCACTCGACAAGTCCTCGGTGCTAGACGATGATGGCTCCCTTGTCGGCTACCCGGATCTGGAAGTATTTGGCCCTGGAATGTCCACAGCACTTGGCCTTGCAACTGTTACCTGCCCAACTAACTGGGTAGGTTAGATGTTGGAAGGGGGTTAATTTTGCTGGGTTCCCCAAAAAAAACATAACGGGAGAAGGTCTCCTTCCCGAGTAGGAACGACTGTTGCCTTGTCGCCTCTGGCTTCTCAAACAGGTTTGCGACCGCCCTGATGATATGGCTCGACGTCCACAGTCTCTTGGACCATACATGCCCTTACTCAAAGGTCCTTGAGACACGCTGATCTATAGGGACAGCATCACCAGCTCAGGCTAGATAATTACCCCCGAGTAGAACCTCTAGTACTTCTAGAGCTTATCCAAGTCGAGGTTGCCCAAAATGAAATCCTTCTTGAAGCCGGTGACATAATATCAGCCGGATAGCCAAGGAAGCTTCTTCATCTTGTAAACCTGTTTAAATGCCTCCCATGGCATCTCAGTAGTCTAGTAGTACTTCCATAACATATACATCCAGATCAATGACCTATAGCTATTCGGGTTAAGCTGTACCGGGCACACGTTTAGGTTGTTGAGTGCAAGCGGAGAAACAGATGGAACGGTAGGCACAGCCTAGCCATAAAAAACTCCACGTACAAGGTGATACACCCCGCGGGTGGAGTTAGGGGGGAATCATTTTTCTCACGCGCAATGAGGATGACGCCATCCAGGATGTTGAGCTTGGCACGCAGATCCTCAAGCCAAGATTCCATCATTGCACTGGAATAGGCTGCCACTGACGTCTGCTCGGGTCGAGACGTGCGGTAGGCAGTCACCCCTCATACTCATGTGACCACGATCCTCTCGCCCTCCTCCGCGGCATTCTCAACCGGCTCTGCCTCCTCGGCTACTTGCTCTTCGTCGAACATGTCGAAAGTTACCATGCCCACAATCGAGACAAGGGCCACAGAGTCTTGATCAAAGGTGCTTGGTACATCAGCTGCTACCTCTAGCTCAGCCCACTCCTAAGCAGTAACTTAGGACGTGCCATCGGTGGCTGCCCTGATGTAGGGATTCTCGCCCCTATACAGTCTCACCGAGCGCTCTTCGTCCAGCAAATTGAGAAACTCTTGCTCGGGGACGGTCTCAGCGTTGACCCTCAATATTTCGGCCAGCTGGTCAGCCCCATCCTGCTCTGAGGATAGTCCTTCTACATCGACCTCTACTGATGACAACTTGGTCTCAGAACTACTTTTTGACCAGGAAATATTAATGTTCTATGAGTCTGATAGGTCACTCATCTTTCTAGTGCTCCTCGAGAATTACTTGATCGGGCTGTGGAAGCTTGGGAAAGAAGAGTTCTCGGGTTGGTAATTATAGTTTGGTAATTAAATTCAAGAGTTGCAAAGCATGGCCTTGATTGCATGTGAAAATGACAGGGAGGAGGGCTCTATTTATAGCTGCTTTAGGCGGGAAACTCGGGAGAAGAAAAGGAAGAGGCACAATAATTACGCCTGTTAGGGGAGTACTCGCTCGCTCTATGACACGTGTCCCACCTAGTTTCATCGCGTGACCTTTCATTTTGCACTACCTCGGGATGCACTTAATCTTTCATCTAGAGCCGACCTCACCCGCTCAGCATAGTCCACTCGGCTGAGAATCGACTAGGTGAACTGGGGGGCTACTGTTGAGGGAGAGCTCAGTGCCACCGGCAAGGAGTCTACTCCAAGTGGTCAGCGAAACAGCTCGGCAAAGCTACGAGAAGCTTACAATTGATCTCGATGAGCCTAGATCTCTATCTGAGGTGCTTCTTAGGGTCTCCTGGGCCGCACCTCAATAGGTTGCCTCCTCGTATTGAGTACCATCTTGGGTCAGATTCTTCTTACTTGAAAGTGGGCTACTACTTGCCATCATTGGCCAACAGATGACAAACAACTTACCATCGGATGGGAGATAATCCACCAGTGGAGGGACATTACACTTGTCTTTTACCACCTAACACGCCTTGATGTGACATTCGGGTCGTGGGCAAAACCCACCTAACACCCGGTCTAAGTGGTAGCCTATAAATAGGATGCAGTTATTGCATTCTAAGGCATACACTTTTTCTCAACTAACAAGTTCCCATTCTCTACTGAGCAACCCCTGCCTTGAGCATCGAAGAGCCCTTATTTGTTGACTAACCTATACTTTTCTTGCCTCTTAAGCGTCCCTCCTCTTGCTACAGGTTTATCTAATCAAGCAAAGATGAACAGGGAAGACCTAGGCACCATGCGACCTGCAAATGGTGTTGATTTGACGTCGGACTCAGGTAAGCATCAACAATATGATGGTTGCTTTCTTTAACTCAGGCTCATTGCAGCCGATTCAAAGCCCACCTCTAAGCCTATTTAGGAAAAAAGATCCCTTATTTCCTACTTCAACCATTGAGATCTTGTGCTGTTTGCAATAGAACAACATAAATTATCTCATTCGGTAACTCTATATATATATATATATATATATATATGGCCAGTTTTATTGAACCTCTAATTTGTTGTATAATGTTATAAATCTAGATTCTCTTACAAATTCAAACGATGAATCATCTAGCTTAAAGTCAAAATAAGATCCACACTAGAAAACATTAAAATCTTGTCATTTCAAAACTAAAAATTAGTAGCATAAAATGAATTTTCACTATCAAACAATACGCACCACGACGGTGTCAATGTCGACAAACTTGGTGCTAAGTTTGACGAAGTAAAGCATCTTCGTTGAAATCCTCACCATTACTCCCTTCTCCTATGAGATTTGAGGACTACGACATTGAAGACTCTCGTGAAGCTGGGTGAGAGCGGCGGTGGAGGCATCGACATCTAGAGCTTCTTCTCGTCGAGGTCTGGAGCGACAGAGAGGATTGCGACTTCTTAGATCGTGTGGATCGCGAGTTCTCAGTGGCTCCTTGCCAGACTATTTTGCGGCGATGATTAGTGCGCAAATCGAATCAACGACAGTCTGACAAGAAGTGATGATGGGCAGGAGGAGAGAGAGAGCGCGAAGGAGGCAAAGAAAAAGAGAGGAGAGAGAGATCATGTCGAGACTAAGAGAAAGAAAGGCGAGAGAGAGACAGTTTGGCCGAGAAAGATAGGAGAGAGAGCCAAATAGAGAGAGAAAATTAAGGTTTTAATTTTTGATAGTGAATTATAATTGGCAAAATAGAAAATGTATAATTAGTATTTTGAAAAATAAAATAAAAAAAGAACATTTTTGAAACATTAAAAAAAATGACTAGTTTAATAAGTGTGCTATTTGGGTAGCATTTCATGCAGTTTTCCCACTTGGCTGTCTCAGACCCCGTTAACCCAGGGTACGGGTCCATTGGGCCGTCGGGTCGGAAAAATCCCATACGGACCCGTCCTACATCCCTACAAGAGAGAGAGAGAGAGAGGTGGCGGAGATTGTTCCAGAGATTCGCGAGAGGAGAGGATAGGATGGAATGAATAAACCGAGAAGAGTTTAGCCGAAACCCTAATTAGTTGTTTAGGGCATAGTGAGTCTCCGGTTCATCAGCATCTCTGTGTAAGAAATACATTTCTCTGTTCGTCTGTGTTTGAAATTGTATTTTCTGCGAATTTTGTTCTTGGACTCGGTAGTAATTCTCGAGCCTTTTCCTCTTATTTCGAGGGTTTTTTTTTTTTTTTTTTGGTTTCGCTTCGTAGCTCGCTCTCACTCTTCTCTTTTAGCGGTTTCTATCATCGGAGCGTCCTGCGGAGTTGGGGAGTTGCTTGGCCGTTAAAGGCTGAGTCAATTTGAGGTAAAAATGGTTCATTGTTGCTCTGTGAGAATGATTTTATATTATGCAACTATGGTTGATAAAGCGTGATATTCATTATTTTTTTAATACCTTTTTTCAAATTTCAAGTTTTGATATTTGTGGGATTTTAGTGTGGAGAGCTAGAGGATGGGTAATTACTGATTTAAGATTCTGGGATTTTGTTGTTTAATGCCTTTTCTAATTCTTCTCTGCAATTATTGAATTATACTTTCTAACATTATGGACCATTCAGTTTGAAATTGTATTTTCTGTGCATTTTATTCTTGGACTCGCTGGTAATTCTCAAGCCTTTTCATCTTGTTTCAAGGGTTTTTTTTTTTTTTTTTGTTCGCTTCATAGCCCGCTCTCACTCTTCTCTTTTACCGGTTTCTATCATCGGAGCTCCCTGTGGAATCGGGGAGTTGCCTGGCCGTGCAAGGCCGAGTCAATTTGAGGTAAAAAGGATTCATTGTTGCTCCATGGGAATGAGTTTGTATTATGCAACTATGGACGATAAAGCGTGATATTTATTTGTTTTTTTGCTTTTTTTTTTTTTTTCAAATTTCAAGTTTTGATATTTGTGGGATTTTAGCGTGGAGAGCTAAAGGATGGGCAATTACTGATTAAAGATTCTGGGATTTTGTTATTTAATTCCTTTTCTTATTCTTCTCTGCAATTATTGAATTATACTCTCTAACATTATGGACCATTCAGTTTGTTCCCCACACCCTTTTTTTTTTTTTTTTTGGCTTAAGAATTTGTTCCATATGGCAATAAATACGACCAGCTAAAATTGTTTATAAGGCATTTTCATATGTCGCTATTTACCATCTTACCTAGAAAATATATGGTTAAAAGATAGATACAGATTGTATACAATACAGTAACAGAAATGAATGCGAATTTAGATTTTAAGGTAGAACCAAAGCTTTTGGTTTCATTATTTATATTGTTGTTGTTGAGTTGGTTATATTTTGTATGTTTTATACTCATGGTTCTGGTTTTCACTCGTCTTTTTTGTTTTTTGAGTGAGTGATGCTTTATATGTTTTCTGTTCATGGTGCTGGTTTTCACTCAGGTTTACCATGATTCTAAATGGAATCGCCATACCCACTGAGTGTGTCTCTATAAACTCTAGAACATCTAAGACGTTGATTCGTGGCCCTGGTGCCTCATGCATTTCTCATTTGCAAAGCAGATGTTCTTTTCCAAGCATGAACACGTTTATGCCTCATCAACATGGTAAGCACTCAGGTTAAGCAATACTCAAGAACTCTTTCTCCTTTTTCGTGTTTCCATTTCTTATTCAGAAAAGGGTTTATCCTTTTTGAAGTATTAAGCAAAAATGACATTGCATTCAGCGACCTTTTGCATATGGTTGTTATTGACATGTGATGTTTAGGACTAAACAACTGAAATCTTCTGCTGGTTTTTAATGGCAGTGGTTGCATCACAACTGCATCTTTCTGCTGGATCATCTCCGCTTCTAAGTGGTGATCAAGGTAGCCTGTTGTGTGCTATCCCCATGTTACCAAGGCGTTCTGGTTCTCGAATGTCTCCTAGAGCATCTAAGGACGTCCCCACCAGTTTTAGGTACCCTCCAATGACTAAGAAGCCTCGATGGTGGTGGAGAACACTAGCATGTCTTCCTTATTTGATGCCCCTTCATGAAACTTGGATGTATGCTGAGACAGCTTATCATCTGCACCCTTTTCTGGAAGACTTCGAATTCGCAACATACCCTTTTCTTATGGCCCTTGGCGAGTTGCCAGGCTGGTTCTTGATGGCATACTTTTTTGTTGCGTATCTTGGAGTTGTGAGGAGAAAGGAATGGCCTCACTTCTTCAGGTTTCATGTGGTTATGGGCATGTTACTGGAAATTGCGCTGCAGGTCATAGGGACAGTAAGCCATTGGATGCCTCTTGCCATCTACTGGGGCAAAGTGGGGATGCATTTTTGGACAGGCGTCGCATTTGCTTATCTTTTTACTGTCTTAGAGTGCATACGTTGTGCTCTTGCCGGTATGTATGCTGACATCCCCTTCGTTTGTGATGCTGCTTATATTCAAATCCCATATGATTAAGGAGAAAAACCAGCGAGAGAATTTTGTATGTTTTCAAATGCTATGTAGCTTGATCTTTTGTTGAGACTTGTAAATTTTTGTTGGATCAGTCGGCTGTAAAATACTCTAAATAGACCGTAGCCTTTCCTTTGTTGCTGATCAAGCATATTTCTAATACATGGATTCAAATTTGCTTTTTCTGCAAAAGAACTCCAGTTAATTTTTGTCAACATGCTAACGCTGGTCATAATTGTACCATGTAGTAATCACAGGTGGGTGGGGGGCACTGGGGCCTAAATTTTTCGTTCATTTCGCATCTTGTTCAGATTTTCGTAATAGTCCTTCGATTTTCTAACGCAAATGGCTGTCTTCTTCACCGTGCTAAAAGAGAACCTGGTCGTCCAATTGCTTAATTTGATATCTACTACTAATTTTTTTTTTGGGTAGATTTTATATGGACCACAACCTTCAGTCATGTAATATGCTTGTTCGGGTCCCGGGCAACGCCTGCTTTGATCCATGTCTGTACATCTGATGAGGATTGATTTAACACGTGCAATAAGTCTTCACGACGTTGAAGAAACATCATCGCAAGCATGCAAATCATGAAAAACAAATTTGATCTGATTAAAGATCATTTGCACATTAACATCGTGTGAATTGATATTTTGTTAAATTGTTTCCCATTATCCATGGCCCTTAATTTTATTAAACTGTTGTAATATTGTATATTCTAAACTAAGAAATTACAAATACTCTTCTTCTTGTCGTTATTGAGATCTTTATAATTGTTATTTATCCGATTTTAAGTCATCTAAAGCACATATTCTTATTTTAATTAGAGTTCTATTATAATTTATTTCTAATTTTCTGGATTTGTTATTGTTAACGTTCTTATCATAAGAAAAAGTTCTTGTCACTTCAAAAAAAAAGTTCATGTCAACAAATTCTCAACAAATTGGTTGTTGTACCTTGGTTTATATATTTCTGCAAAGGAATATGTTATATATATATATATATATATAGTCTCTCCTTTGCATTTTGGCATGTTTTTTGCAACAAATTACTTGTCAACCTTTGCGTGTGAAAATTCAGTAGTTTTACCTATCAAGTTTATCTGATGTAAGATTGAAAAGAAAAATTCAAAAGTTAGCATTACGGATCGTCTCCTAACCGAACATGGTTCATTCTGGTGTTGGGTTATATTGAGTAACACAACATAAGCCTCTATTTTATAGAAAGTAAGAGCCGAAAGGGCCAACTAGTGGGGTTGGATT
>CAMOHE010050046.1:17793-38794 GCA_946598075.1 Artocarpus hirsutus | reverse complement strand
GTTTTTGGGCCCTTAAGGTTTTGCCTATACCTATATATATGATGTATTACGTTAGGGCTTGTTTTTACCGAATTTTAAGCCTCCCTAACGCCTCCACTGTAATCTTCATGAGTTTAGTAATTTTCTTCTCCTCTGCTCGTGGTTTTTTTCCGTTTTGGGTTTCCACGTAAATTCTGTGTGTTTTTATTCTTTGTTTCTATCGCATTAATTTTGCAACAAAACTGTTGTAATATTGTATATTCTAAACTAAGAAATTACAAATATTCTTCTTCTTGTCGTTATTGAGATCTCTATAATTGTTATTTATCCCATTTTAAGTCATCTAAAGCAAATATTTTTATTTTAATTAGAGTTCTATTATAATTTATTTCTAATTTTCTGGATTTGTTATTGTTAACGTTCTTATCATAAGAAAAAGTTCATGTCACTTCAAAAAAAAAGTTCATGTCAACAAATTCTCAACAAATTGGTTGTTGTACCTTGGTCTATATGTTTCTGCAAAGGAATATTATATATATATATATATATATATATATTGTCTCTCCTTTGCATTTTGGCATGTTTTTTACAACAAATTACTTGTCAACCTTTGCGTGTGAAAATTCAGTAGTTGTACCTATCAAGTTTATCTGATGTAAGATTGAAAAGAAAAATTCAAAAGTTGGCATTACGGATCGTCTCCTAACCGAACATGGTTCATTCTGGTGTTGGGTTATATTGAGTAACACAACATAAGCCTCTATTTTATAGAAAGTAAGAGCCGAAAGGGCCAACTAGTGGGGTTGGATTTGGGTGTTTGGGTCGGATGGTTCACAAACCTAAGCACGAAGACAGGCTCAAGGAAGTGCTCGACTGTCGCGCCATTAGTATTGCGAAGGAAAGCAATGCATGCCCAAAATCTGTTTTGCTTCCTTGAGCATCATCGACGTCGTGTGGGTCACTTTCCAGACCCTATTTTTACCAACCAATAAACATCATTCGTCATCTCTACTCTCTATCGCAGCGCGTGGGAGTTGATTAGCCTATCGAAATCTCGATTCCTTCTTTCAATTGCAACCTCTCTCTCCATGCCTCAATCTCTCTATATCACCATCACCAATTCTCCTCTCTCTGATTCTCTATATATTTAGCTAAGATGCACGTTGGTAATCTTCACAATATTTAAACTTGGATATATCTAAGCTGACGTTTAATTAGCTTGCAAATAGATTAACATTTGATAAGGCACAGTAATTTTTTAACACTCCACCCTGGGAAATTTGAATTTGTACGCTAAAAATCCTAAGATCATATCTTAAACAAAGCACAGATGATGATCTGAAATAAAAACGCTCCAATAAAAAAAAATATATATATATATATAACTCGCTGTTTCTCTGTCCATACATATACACACACATACAAAGAAATGAAAAGAGTACATCTGCATCAACGGGTTATAAATCAAGGGGTAACACCAAGAAGCAAAGGAAAACGGAACAAAACATTAATTTTCATAAAAACCCAGAAAGCTCATAGTCATATATGCTTACATCTTGCTCAACCTGACCACAACCGTAGTAGAAACTACTAGTACATGGTTCAGTACTTTCTAGAAGCCATGACTCGATATCCGAATGCGCCACCAAGTCAGTAACCTGTTGGTTTGCTTCTGAATTTCCCAAGTTTATAACATCTTCCAAACCAACAATCTCATTACAGACTTGGTTGAAATCTTGATCCAAATAAACTTGGTTGTAGAACTCAGATGAATCTGCTGTTGTTGCTCCAATGGAAGCCTCCATGCTGCTTTCGGGTTCTCCTCGCTCATCATAAATATCTATGATTGGAACTTTCTCGATTCTTGATTTTTCTTGGGATTTGGCAGAAGTTTTATTGCCAGTGAGGTCTTGCACAAGCCTCTTGAAGTTTGAGCTGTCTGTGATGTAGACTTTTGGCCTCAAAACTTTTATCCAATTGCTCAAATCCTTCTTCTTCTTCTCATGGATACTATTTCTAGATGCTTTCACCGACTCTGCTTGACCTGCTACTTTCTTATTCTTTCCCATAATAATTTTGACAACTGGCACACCTAGGAATTACCACCAACTTTGGCCTTGCGGAGGATACTAAGAAAAGAGGTATAAATATGGAGGTTGAGAAAGCAGATAAGCTCTGAGGGTGATGTGGAACAAAACAAGCCAACAAGACATAAAGATGCTGAAATTGATGTTGCTTCTAGAGAAACAAAGATTTAAAAATAGGAATCCAAACCCTGAAGACTAATTCTCTCTCTCTCTCTCTCTCTCTCTCGTTTTCAAAGCATGACACGTTAGGGAAGGTGCTAAGTTTTGTATGTACGTAACAGGCGTATAGACGGGTCAATTCAAGAGGAGGGCTTCAGAAAGATAAAGTAATATATTTAGGGTGTTTGTCATGTGACTGTAGGTGGGCGTTAAGGGCACGCCATTACTATTCCATTTATAATAATACCACAAGATTTTGCTTGTTCTGCTTCTTGTAACATCCATGTTGAGAGAAGGGAAAGGAGAGTGAAAATAGTAAACAAAAAGGAAGAAGCAACACCCGGCATTTTCAATACACAAATGTGAAAATGGAATGTCTTCATCCCGAGACCTGCGTCACATCGAAATCTCGGTTTTTTCTTGGCGCTGGCTGTCGACCTCACATGTCAATGCCAGTTCCCCCATATGCGCTCCTTGAGCTTTTTGTTTTTACTTTCCAATCACTGTGCCAAAAAGCTACGTTCACTTAGACGATGATTGAATTGATTAGTGACGTTTTTGTGTTGGTGGGATCGATAAATCCAATTCCCTACTAAATGAATTCAACATAATTTTGTCTATGTTAACTCCATTTTAGGCAGCAATGTCAATGCATACCAGGCCTTTGTTGCAGGGAGGTAGATGATCTTATGATACACCAATCTACACGCAAAAACAGGAAAAAAAAAAAAAAAAGCGTTTTGTAGAAATTAGAATAAATATTTGACACAAATATCAATGTTTCTCATTGGAAATCTTGGTACACTTGCACCTTATTTTTCTTTAAGAACTTGTGCTGTCGACTGAGGGAAGAATTTTATGCTGCACAAATTTCAAATTTCCCCTTAAATTATAAGCCTGGTCACAAAATATATCCAACATTTCGTTTTTAACATATCTTACTCCCCAATTTGGGCACGCTTGTAAATTTCTTTCATTTGTCAATCTGCTAACGGAAAACTGCACGTGAGATGCACTGACGTGAAAATTGAGGGCATTTTAATAAAATCCACTTGTAAAGGGTTGTTTAGGTTATTTTTGGGTTTTAAGTTATTTTTTCTTGGATAAATTTGAAAAAAAGGTTAAAAAAATTTGAAATTAAGTAAATGATATTTTTTTTTGCATTAAAAAAAGGTTTTTTTTTTAAATATGAAAGCTGCCTCAATTTTTTTTTTAAAAAAAGAGAAAAAAGACTGTCTTAAAAAAAGAATCTAACCAGTATATAAACAAAAAAAAATTAAAACTGTTTTGATGCCAAAAAAAAAAAAAAAAAAAGAGATCATTGATCAAATAAAATTTTTTTTAAAAAAACTATTTAAAAATAACACGTTTTTTCTCATATTTTCTTTTCCTCCAAAATTAAGAGGAAAAAAACCCAAAAATTGAAGGTTTTGTTCGTATTGGAAGGACAAGAAGAGAGCTGCTCTATGGACTACGATTATTGTGCGAGCGGGCAAAATTTTTAGCATGGGTGAAGGCACTTCAAAAAGAGTATAATCCCTAATAACGGTTAGCATAATTTTTTTTGTTGTATATCTTAATTTGTGGTCGAATGATTGGGTATATTCTATAAAGTAATATGATTACTTTTAATCGAAGATGTTTAGAAGCGACCACAACTTTTTGTTTCTTATTTTTAAGGGGGTGTATTGTTGGAACCCTCCACGAACAGAGGCCATAATGTTTTGTTGAAATTTAGGCGCGAGATTTTTTTTTTTTTTTCTTTCCTCTAAAGGTGTGGGAAAGTTTCTTTTTTCCTCTGAAGGCGTGGAACAAGATAAAGTTAATAAATTAAAAATGCTTATAAAGCCTAAAGTACTTTAAATTTTTAATTGATGTTGGTTTAGTTACTTTTAAAAACTATTATGTTTTTCCCAAATGAGATGACTTTCAATTACAGTATGGTGGAGCTATATGTTTTTTTTTTTTTATGAGTTAACTGTTAATTCATGTTAGTTTAGTAACTATATATGTTTTAGGTATAATTTAATTTTGTTTCAAAAAAATCAAACTAGTGTAATAAATTTTGTTTTAGCTTTTATTAGTTTACTATTTATTTTTGTTTTACTATTTGTTCAGATCAGTCATCCACCATCTTTAGCATGAATTTATGTCATGGTGGTGATATAATTCAACAAGATGGAAGGTTGCAGTACAATGGTGGATCAGTTTATGTTGTTAGTGATCATAATGTGGAGGAGTTTTCAATTTTGGAGATTAATGATATTGTGGTCAAGAAATTAGGACATTCAACAGGGGCTATGTACTGTCTCAAAGTACCTTGTATGACCGAGATGCAATGCGTGAAGATAGATGAGAGGCTGTTAATTTTGTTAAAGTCTTGTTTGAAGCTAGACTGGGGTGAAAATGATAGAAAGTCAAGCTTCTTTCAATGTTAAAAAGGGAGTTGATAAGGATAAAGATCTAATTGCTGAGGAGATAGAGTCCTAAAAAAGTGATGATTTAGATAATGATGATTTACCTTATCATCCAACATTTTGAGATAGTGACTTTGAGCAGTCAGAGGATGAGATTGTAGTTCCTAACGTTTTTGGAAAAATGGGAGTAGAGAATAAGAACAGAGGCAAAGAGCAAGTTATCGAAGGTGATGGTGGCATTGTGATTGAGGACTCCCACATCGAAGTAGATGTTAAAGACATGTTTTCCATGGGGTCTGACTACGAAAATAAAGACAAAGATGTAGATGGAGATGGTGTGGGGGTCACTGATAAAGGAGATAGTATGGAGATGACTAGGAGAAAAACCATAAAAAAGATGACGATGAAGTTACATGTGCTTAGGCCTGAAACTGACATGAAGAATGTAAGGTTTTTTGGTCGTTTAGTATTCACGAGTGGAGACGATTCAAGGAAGACATAAGAGAGCACTCCATTCAGACTGGTAGAGACATTTACTTCAAAAAAATGATTCACATAGGATAAGGGCCTAGTGCAAAAGGATTAGGTGCCCGTGGGCTTGCTTTGCCTCCACATTTGGGGATACAAACACGTTTGCGGTGAAGATCTACAAGGGGAGCATTGGCGTGCAAGACGAAATACCAACCGTTTTGTGACTTCCAAATGGTTATCTAATAAGTATGCCGAGGACCTAGATAGGGGTCTGAAGTTGGATGTGGCAAAGTTGATTTCTACGGTTCATCGAAAACAAATAGTTGAAGTGTCCCGGATGGAAGTATATCGAACAAGGGATCTAACAACTCCAAAATGTGACACAAGGGACCTAACAACTCCAAAATGTGACACAAGGGACTCCAAAATGTGACACTAGGGACCTAGGGACTCCAAAATGTGACACAAGGGACCTAACAACTCCAAAATGTGACATTCTTTTGAATAACCTTTGTAAGCGTTTCAATGGTTCCAAAGGTATTTTAAAAGCACGTGAGAAGCCTATTCTAATCTGCCTCCAAATGATAAGGATATCCTTTGAAGAGATTCAGTAAGCAATGCCTAGCAGTTAACAATTGGTGTGCTAATATTGGGCCATGGACTTTTAACATTTTGGAGCAGACAAAGGTGGAATCAAGAGACTTCAGAGCAGAGTGGGCTGGTGATTTTAATTACCAGGTGACAACATTTCAAGGAAGCAATTTCGTTGTGGACTTAAAGGCAAGGACTTGTGCATGCCGCAAGTGGGACCTCTCAGGCATTCCTTGTGCCCATGCCATTGTTTGCATTTGGGACAGACATCAAGACCCAGAGGAGTATGTTGATGACTGTTACAAGAAAGAGAAGTGTCTAAGGACTTGCAGCCATCAAATTTTCTCCATTAGGAATCAGGAGGATTAGCCCCAAAGTGTAAACAAACCTATGACTAAGCCTGAATATAAGAGGCAAACAGGAAGGCCCAAGAAAGTGAGGAGGCTTGAACATGAGGAGTTGATCCCTAAAAATGGAACTAAGATGAAAAGGGAGTATGTCAAGCTTAAATGTAGCAAATGTGGTCAAGAGGGACACAACATAAAAGGTTGTATTAGGCGGGAAGAGGCTACAAAGCGGGTATAATCTTATTTTTATCCTTTCAATTTTAATGTAATTGGGGAATTTATATGTTACGATTTTAACTTCACGTCCTTTATTTAGTTTTGGCTCAATTAAAAAGGAAGAATCAAGCTACAACAATACCAGCTCAAATAAGCCAACTAACATCAACCCAACAAGCTATGGTAATGATACTAACATATTTGTATCATTTTTCCTTTATATTTTACTTTATTGTTCACTTCAATTGTTAAAATTGTGTAGACATAGATGAAAGTTGCAATGGTTTCTGCTCAACTAAGCCCACCAACGTCAACCCAACAAACAGTGGTAATGACTAATGAGTGACACATTTGGATCTATCTCCATCTACGTTTTTTCACCATACTAAATTGTTCACTTCCAACTTTTACATTGTGTATGCACGGCAAAGTCCTTGTTACTAGTCCTCATTTCAAGATGCGTGCAAGAAAAAAGGTCAATACTAGTCCTCGTTTCAAGATGTGTGCAAAGAAAATGGTCAATACTGGCCGAACAAAGGCATTATTCAAGAAGTAATTACTTGAAGTTTTTTCAATTCCATGCAGATGAGAAAGTGAAAGAAACATGTCGCAATCTTTTGTTACTATGTGTATTTTAGCTTGACGCTTTTTTTTTTTTTTTTTTAATAATTTGGTTGTGTGTCCATGTGCCTCTGTATTCGGCAATTTCAATATAAATGTTGTTTTGATGTAATTGGGGAAACACAATTATATGAAGATTCCTTTTTGTTATTTTGGATTTGAGATTTTATCAATTTTATCTTTTAATTAACAATATATGGATTCTTTTTTTTTTTTTTTCTCATTTAACAAGTTTAACCAATGTTATGATTTTTTCAAGTAATTTTAATGACATAACTCCATGTTACTAAATAATAAGCTTTCATTGAAACAAGAAATTGGCATTCCATTTTAAAGGAAAAAAACAACACTATTAATCTCTAACCAACTAAAGGTGCTTCCAAACACAAAACACCTCTTGAACAAAAAACTACAGTAGCGTCAAACCTGTACAACATCAAACAACTGAATAACAATATGTTACTTTCAAACCCCCTTATTTTAACAATAGTATGACGATGATTACTCCAAAACAAAATACAATATTTTTGTCATCAAATTTTTCTGCATCTTTAGCATTTCAATTTCAATATCCTTTCTTCTAATTTCAACCTCTTTTTCGGCAATTGTTGCCTCTAAATTTGCAAGTTCATCCTCCAACCACGATAAGTCATCACTATTTCTGTCAAAATATTTCATCAACCTTGGGAGAATGTCATTGAGACTTGGATCAATGCACTTCACATATCCACGGCCTCTATCACTATCATTTGGAGGAAACGGATGTTTAAAACTAAATATCAAGAGGCCTTTTGTGACAAGGCCTATAATTTAAAAGGAAAATTTGAAACTCGTCCTTTTATTTTTCCACTTACTATCGTAAAGTTGAAAGACGACATGGAAGTGGAACTGTCAGCTAAAACGTAAAATTTGCTGGTCCTTGAAGAAGTTTCAGATAACATTTCAGTTTCTTATTTAAGAAAAAAAAATGAATGAAAAATAGTGATTCAGTATCTGCAACAAGAGTTCTCATGTCAAAGCATTATGAGGCGAATCATACCAAAGGTAGAACAAAAAGTACTAAAAAAATCCTTATTTTTTGGCGCCGCCAACGTGGCTGCAAAGGCGTTGCCTTGCCTCAGCATTACAAACAACCCACCTTCCAGGCAAGTAATGCCAACCGGCAAACAAACAAATAATGCCAGGCAACAACACGATTGCCTACACGAGGAAGTCCACGTTTATCATTTTCTTGGTTGCATGAGCCATCCCACATATACGTCTGTGTGCGCATGTGTGAGATATCTTCGTCGTTGGTTCATGACACAGAGTGCAATGAATGGGAAAGTATTGAAGTCGGATATTCCGAAAATAAGGCACCATTCTGTAACGCTAGCCAATTATATGTAGTCTGCCATAAGTTTTGTGCAGAAGGAAGACATAAAGTGTGCAACTCAAAATTGAGGGGAAAAAATGTGTACATGTAATTTACATGAAAATTATGAGCATCTCTACAAGGTACAAGGGTGACAATAAAAATTAATGAATAATACAAAATAGCAAATTACGAGTTTTTTTGTAGGATGAAGAAAAAGGAGTTGTAATCTGATAGAGTTATTAACCTCCAACAGCTTTGGTTTAAACAAACCATGAAGTTGTAGTATATTAGTGTGAACCAAGGACCTGATAAAATTAACAAAATGTGGGTTCAGCTCCAAAACTAATTTAACTAATGAAAATCCAACTGAAATCTTGACATAGTTTACGTGCCTAAAAGTTGGCAGTAGAACTAGCACGATTTTTGTTTATAACTATCTGCTACTATCTCACCCAAAAAATCTTCCCGAAAGCAACGAAACCTGAAATTGGCAGTCACGCTTCCACAGTGATCAATGCTTTTGGGATGCAGGAGCATTCTCTGTTAAGGATGAACCCAATTGAAGCATAAGAGGATATACAGGACTAAACTCCTTGTCTCCTCTGGCCCTCACTCTTGAAGCATAATCATCCAGAGTTACTTTTATACCTTTCCAAATCTGATCCTCCCCTTGAGAATCTAGCCACAATGAATATTGCAGAGGTGTAAGTTTGTTCCTCTGTAGTGGCGACTGCAATTCATCAGGACCCCGAGTATACAGATGGTGAAGTACAATACTTGGAGGCAGGTCTTGAAGAAGAGGAGATGCTGCTAGTTGAGATGTTTCCAAGAAGATAAGAGGCCGGAATGCTCGAAGGGCCCTGTATGGTGCACCAAGCTGTTCTACCGGGAACAGGCTTTGGCCTACGGCTAATTCAAGCTCAGCCATATCCCGAGCCATCCTAAGCTTGCCTGATTCAGAAAGTGGTCTAACAAGTGAAGCATGCCTGATAAAGAATATTAGAACCCTTGAAGCCATGCTCCTAACAAGCCTAGTGCAAATGTTTTCTGCCCCAGCATTGATAGTCTTTGTTGAGGGCAACAACCGAGACAGGAATTCACTGCGGAAGTGAAGAATACATTTCTGCAACTCCTCCATGTAAGATGATGCATTGTTATCCATTGCAGCATCCAAGCCCAGCGTACCAAACTTTTGGTCATGAATTTGCAAGATGCAAGACTCAAGACGGTCAAGCATAGCTTGGAACAAAGATGTTACTGAATCGCAGGCAACCCCATATATTGCACCTAATGAGGGAGACAACACATCTGCAGCAATTGCAGGTAGTTCCGTAATCATAGATGACACACGTGCGTGAATTTCTTGCAAATGCTGGCATAATGCAAAGTTCTTGAGTTGTGCTGGAGTTGCAGGACCACTGACTTGGCGTGCTTCGGGACCAGTAGATATCTGCCATTAAGATAAATTAGAGTGAACCAACTTCAGACTTTTTGCAAGACCTTTTTTTTTTGGCCTGAAATAAAGAACATTTTGCAAAATCTTCCATGAAAACAAGAAAACCCTTTGGTAGGACTCTGGTTAGATAAAAGCATGAGCATGAGCTCCTTTTTTTTTCTCCTTCAACTAAATCCATAGTAGAGCATATGACCTACACCAAAAGAACTATTCTCTCCCTAAATTTTCTCAAGCTTAGTCCTAATACTAACAATATAGTCATAAATGCAAAATTATAATGAATCTCCATGCAAAACAAGAAACTAAATATCGTGACGTTGATCTTGACATCAGGAAAAAAAAAAAAAAAACAAGAACTTGACCTTTTACACATGTTTCTATATGGTATTAAACATAATTGAATCAAAATAATCTGAAAGTATTTGAAATAATTGCCTTTTATTTTTGTCTAAGCAAACTAAATTACCTGGTATTCAGCTCGTTCAGCAAGAAGAAGCAAAACCTTGCCAATTTCACGCAAGACAAGAAGCGTCAACCGTCCATCCAACTGCACTGCTTCAATCTCTTCCTGTATTCTTGATACAATTCGTGAGATTTGTTCTTTGGAGGGAACACTTCCACGGCTAGACACAGGAAATATAGAATTCACAAGATCTGAAAGGCGACCCAAGCAGAGAGCCAAGAATGCTGTCTGGAATATTTCAACAGCTGCAATCATTTTATCTTTCCCCTCTGAACTAATAGCTGGTAGAACCCCCTTGACATCTGTGTCTCGTGAAAGTCTTTCAAGAAGATTGTCTATCATAGAATATAACTTTGGATACCCCATGGTAAAAATCTCTTTGACAAAACTTGAAGCACTGAAAACAGACTTCATTTGGTTGGCAAAGGCCTTCACAATGGCTTCCCAAACTCTATCTGTTAACATGGCATCACCTTCCTAAGCAAGTAAAGTTGATAGGAGCGAAAGAAAGCCATTACGAAATGGAAGATGAATAACAATAATTGAGACAAATTACTATTATCAGTAAATAATGAAATATCACAATGACATACTAACAAGCAACAGGCTGAGTTCAAGTACAATGTAAATTTGCAATGACATTCTCACCAACAAGTTCAGTTCAAGTGGAAATGGTACCGTAACTCATGCATGATAAAACTCATTGCAAAGTTTTTTGGGCAACTCATCTATGGTTGTGAGCAACTCAATTGCCTTCAAACATGCAAGTCCTGACCACGTTTAATAACCTCCTCCTTAGCTAAAACAAGTCTCTACCCTTCAATTGTTACAATAATAAACACAAAAAGATCAATAAACTCACGGTGTATGAACCAATATTCTCATCCATTCCCACCTAATTAGCTTTCCTATATGTTTGGCAAAAAACAATATATTCTTTGACAACTAAAAGAATCCCCTACCATCAGCCCCAAAATTGTAAACATCTGAGTCCACCAAACTGCCTCTATCCAACATCTTGAATCCAGTTTCCTTCTTAAAAAACCACCTTTGCAAAGTTGGCATGCCAAAATCCTCATCCTAATCCAACCTGATCTCTTAAAATACCTTAACATTTTCTAATAATCAAATCAAAGGTTTGCCAAGTAGAATTTGCCTTTCACTTACGATCATTTATAAGCAACATAGCACAGATTCAAAACTACCAGACAAGCACAGACACACTAAGAAACAAAAAAGCACCTCAATATTCCAATCCACTCACCTGAATAACCTCGTCAAGAAGCAGCACATGAGTAAACGGATCACGCTTCTTCAATAAAACCCTCTGCAAATGCCAAACGGCGACCAATACCAAATGTAACTTATCCATACACTCCGCCAACCGCTGCCACAGCGCCTCCCTCGCCTTTGCTCCGCCTCCGATCTGTGGCGTCCCGCTCCCTCTAATCCCTCCTGGACCAAAACCTCCGCCGCCTCCCGCCGACGCGGAGATCGCTTTCATATCCAAGGCCGCACTCACACTCTTTAATGCCACGCTCTTATACTTCTCGATCAACTGCCCCACAGTCGACCTCAGTTCTCCCAAATTGTAGAAAACCTGCAAGCCAGTCCCAACCTCGGCCTGATTCAAACCTTCCATTCCTCTACTCAACACCTTCATCGCCTCGCTCCTCAGCTTGTCCCCGGTCTCCCTCACCCAAGCGAGCTCCTCGTCAACGACGTCGATGCCTCCGAGATTGTACTCGGCGTGAAGCGTCAAGATCTCGCAGTGCAGCTGCGCGGCCTTGGCGAGGTCGAGCTTGTCCGGATCACCGGTGGAGAAGGAAATGAGATCGCGGAGCTTTTTGGAGAGTCGGAGGGCACGGATCGAGTGCTGGAGGAGCTCCGTGGTGTGATGGAGGTTGGAGAGCTGTACGGTCTGCGTTCGGATGGATTTCAAGGGATCGGAGAGCTCGGATCGGACGCGGCGGATGGAGGATTGTAGGGAGGTGACGGCGGAGCGCACGGTGGCGAGGGTGTGATCGGCGTGCTGGAGGGAGGAGAGCTGGGAGAGGAGTTCGTCGTGGCGGGAGAGGACCTCGGAGCGGAGCTGGGATTCGAGGAGGCGGATGGCGTTCTGGAGCTTCTCGGCAGTGGAGGCAGGAGAGCCGGAGGAGAGTGCGGCAGAGGAGAAGGAGGTGGAGGAGAAGTCCGGGGAGAGGAAGGCCGAGAAAATTGGGTCCGATGCGAAGGAGTCAAGAGGGGACGTGGAAGCGGAGGTTGTGGTTGTGGTTGGGGCGGGGGAGGAGGATTTGAAGGTGGAGAGGCGTTGGAGAGGGGAGGAGGATGAGGTCGGAGAAGAGGATGGGGGTAGCGTAGATCTCTGCAGTGGTAGCACCGGCGACGCCATTGGAGAGTTTGTGAAGCTTCAGAGTGAGCGAATCACGACGGTTGTGGTTTTAGGAAATTTGGGCGTTACTTGGCCCTATGAGGAGACCCGACCAAGATGGCTAAAACCATCAAAAGTTTGGATTTTCTATCACTGTTAAAGAAAACGAAAAAAGGGAAAATAAAAAAAGAAAGCATAAAAGGAACGTCGTTTGAGGGATCTCAGAAATGACCGTCGTCTCCTCCAAAAAAGATTTTTTTGGGCAGAAAAGCTTCGCCGTTTTGCGTAAACGATAATCAACGTCTTTATTTATCAGATAATCTTGCCAATAAACGACATACCCTTGAGAACCAAAAATGGCTGTCGTTTTCTTTTTGGTAGTAAAAGCTTTCAAAATTGGACTGCAGGCATGCCGTTCAGTGCATAAATGACAATCAACTTTCTTACTTTGATTGCTAATAAACGACATATTGTTTGAGGATCAGAAATGACCGTAGTTGGAAGGTGGAAAATCACTCCAAATCCCAATGAACATGTCTTTGTTTTTTATAGGGTGTTTTTCAATTCTACGGTTTGAATCGCAAAGACTTTTACAGCGTAGCATAATTTTATTTTATGCTATAGTATGTAAGAGTTTTATATTGTTTGCAATTTAATTTTTAAAGTTCAAACCATTTTCCATAGTATTGTTTTCTCTAAACTTTATAACTTTTAGCAACTTGTGTTTTGAACTTTTATTTTGTAAATTTGTCTCTAAACTTTATAAATTGTAGCTATATGTCTCATTTTGCTAAATTTCCCTTCAACTGAGGGTTTGTATTGAGGTTTGAATTAGAGTTAAAAACTTTTAATTAGAGGTGAGATTTTTTGTCATCAGTCCTTACATGAGGACCATGTGGGTTTTTCATCACCTATTCAACGGGAAGCTAAGTAAAATAAAGCACATTGTGACAATCTAAAAAGTTTAGACAGTGAATTGTCAAAATTATAAATTTACAAAATAGTTGTTAAAAACCAAGTAATTTAAGGACAACAATGCTAAATATCCTTATTTTTATGAATGAAAGATTATTGAAAAAAGAAACACATTATAGAAATCATACACGTTGTTTTGTGCATAATCGACCAAAGAGGGAAAAACAAAGGATTAATAACATAACTATACATCATAGTTTTAATTATTTTATAACTTGTTCTTTTGTTTTTAGAAACTATAAAGGTATCTTTTAAATTTAAAAAACTTGATTTAATTTTATCCCTTGTAGAGGTTTTGGACAATATAAGGCATGTAGATAAGAAAAAGATACTCTTGATAAACTAAATTTGTTTCTAAAATATATTTTTTCTTCTTTCTTAATTTTTTTTATTTAAAAAGCCATGAAATTTAGTACGTTTTTTTTTAATTGATGTTTTGCTTTTAAGATTTTTATGTTTTTAAATTTATAAAATATTTTTCATAACTGTTTAAGCATAGTTATATTGTTTTGCCTAAAATTTTCTAATTAATAAGCATGAAATTGATATTAAGTTTTTGAAATTTAAAGAATATTTTTGTAGTTTTGAAAAGCTAAAAGACATTTCCAAAAATAATGAAAACTAAGATGTGTGATTATGTAATTAACCCCAAAAAACAAAATCCAAAAGGTCATAAATATAACTTGTGGCCTGGTTATAAATATAACTTGTGGCCTTCTTTTTCTGTCTTAGCTTCCTTTTTATGTTGATGATTGGAATTGATCTTAGAACATGTTTTCTTGTTTAATTGAAGTAGTATCCTATGTATTCCTTTCAGTATAAAAATATCTCGTTTTTGAGCTAGAGTTTCCTTTCATTTGCAAAGATAAACGATGTGATGCTTTTTGCCAAAAAAAAATGTTGTTGTTTTTTTACAAGTTTCAACGACAAGAAACTCTACTTAAAAATGTACTCTCCTTAATATGTAAAAGAGAATAATTATATTTTCATGTTCAAAAAAAAAATTATGTTTTCACAATCCCTCCCAAAACAAGCCAATGCAGCTATTTCGCATACAAAAATTTAACATACTTATTCGTCCTCCTTGAATGCTCTATCCTAGTACTTCCAGGAACAAAATATGCAATAGATCCAATAATGTATTTGATTTACCCAATTTGTTTAACCATTATTGTAAGTTTATTCGATTTAGTCGGCAGAAATCTGACACATTTTTTCCTCATTTTTGAATGCTCCATCTTATTACTTCTACGAATAAAATATGCAATGCACTGCTCGATTTTTCCAATTTTAGTTTTTAACTATCATGTTCAATTTATGAGGTTTTTGACGTAATAGTGGAACCATTGATTAGAACTATTTTAATTTTTATACTATAATAATTTTTTATTTTTTACTGTAATATATAAAAGTTTTATACTGTTTATAACGATAAATTATCCTACGCGAACACCTTATCAATCTGACAATTTACTATACAGATAATAGTATTCAAGATAATTCTCTACAATCATATCCATCTATCACGAGGCTTGCATTTGATACTGAAATTTTTAATCAAGAACCAAAGTGAATTTTGTGAACTTAGATCTACAGCTCATACAACGGGGTTGCGAATCGGTGATAAGTCCAGGAGAGAGGAGGTCAAGAATGTTGTGAAAACGAAGATTGATGTGGTGTCAAAAGGTAATGACAGCGATAGAAAGAGGATTGTCCTTGGGGACATTTCCAACTCTTTGGGATCGGCGATGGTTGCTCAATAGCCCCTCCATGACCAATGAGCCTTCTAATATGGAACGCACATGGTTTGGGGAACTCGCATGCAATCGACAAACTCTGAATGCTTATCTAGGGTTTTTCTCTGCTATTAGTCTTTATGTCGGAGACTAAATTACGAGGCAAAAAAGCGAAAGGACTCAAAGATGTGCTAAATTTTGATGGGAGCTTCCATGTTGGTTGTGTCAGAAGAAGTGGTGACTTGATTTTGCTTTGGTGTAAGGATTTGGAATTAGAGATTAAGAATTTTTCTCATTGTCATATTGATTCCCTAGTTCATGGATCGGAGGGACCGAGTTGGCGGTAAACTGGCTTTTACTACCATCCCGAAAAAGACTGAAGACACGATTCTTGGAAGTATTGTGCCATCTTCAGGCTTTGCTTACTCTTCCATGGATGGTCACGGGCGACTATAATGAAATATTTTATCTTTCGGAGAAGATTGGTGGAAGTGATTGAGTTCATAGTAATATGGGGAAGTTTATTGAAGTGGTTGATGATTATGGTTTACAAGACTTATGCTTATGAGGGGCGCCTTTTACATGGAACAATAATCAAGACCCTCCTAACAACATTCAAGAAAGGCTGGATCGTGTCTTGGTTGATATGGAGCGGAAGGCTTTACTCCCGTGGTCCATGTATTTCATTAGGATTTTTATGGATCGGACCATCGTACATTACATGTTACTCTTGATTTGGGAATGGTCGATCGTGGCAGTTGGGAATGAGGTAAAAGATTCTCCTTTGAATCTATTTGGTTATCTAATCCTAATATAAGGATGTTGTGGAGAGCTTGGCATGGGGAACGTGGGACGGGTCCACTTTTTTTAGAGAAGCTGCATAAGTGTGCTGCCATACTTCAAATGTGGGGTGATAGTGTATTTGGGGGCTTGGCCGAAAAATGTCATCTCTGCAAAAGGATTTGGAGGTTTTGAACAATTCTACTGATAGGTGCTCTGATAAAAACCAAATTTTAGAGTCCTAGAGGGAATTAGATAGACTGCTTTTTTTGGAAGAGTACTATTGGAAGCAAGAGCCCGCTCCTATTGGCTCAAGGGAAGAGATCAAAATAGACTTGAGAATAGTCAGGGAGTGTGGGTCAATAAAAAAGAAGATATTGTTGGGGTTTTAGAAGACTATTTCACAAAAAATGGGCTTTTCATAGCAACAGAAGTCAAAAAAGTAGTTTTCCAAATGAAAGCTTGGAAGGCTCCGGGACTTGATGGCTTTTATGCAGGGTTTTATCAAAAAAATTGGGACTTAGTGGAAGGTAAAGTGACAGAGGTGTGTTTACAGGTCTTAAATGGCCATCCCTCTTTCAAGCCGTTGAACGAAACTTATGTGGTTCTCATTTCAAAGATTAAAGCACCAACGAAAGTTTCAGATTTTCGTCCAATTAGTCTTTGCAATGTGATTTACAAAACCGTCATAAAAACTTTGGCTAACCGATTGAAGTCACACCTACCATCCAACATTTCGGATGAGCAGAGTGCCTTTGTTCAAGAATGCCTTACTACAAATAACATCATTGTTGCTCTTAAGACCATCCATACTATAAGATGTAAGGCGAGGGGAAAAGTGGGATCCATGCTCTTGAGCTGGATATAAGCAAGGTATATGACAGGGTGGAGTGGCATTTTTGTGAGCGATGATGCGTCGATTGGGTTTTTTTGGAGAAATGGTTACATTTGGTGATGGACTGTCTAGAATCGGCTTAATTCTCTTTTCTTTTGAATGGGAGACAAGTGAGTAAAGTAGTAACTTTTTGAGGAATTCGACAAGGATGTCCCTACCACCATTTATGTTCCTTTTATGTGCGAAGGATTTTTCTTCATTACTACGTTGTGCAGAATGGGATAATTAATTAGTGGGGATTCAATGTGCCAGGCAAGCCCCTTAATTAACACATCTTTTTTTTTGCAAATGATAGCATAATTTTCTATCAAGCTGATGAGGAGAATTGCCAAGCTATTAAAGAGGTCCTAGAGAAATATGAATTGGCTTCAGGAAACGAATCAACCTACAAAAGGCGGCGATTAGCTTCAGCCCTAATATGGATAAGGTGAAACAAGGTACTATATTGAATGTCCTTGGTCTTAATAATAATGCAAACCATGATTTCTATCTGGCCTCCCTGCTTTTGTGGGACGTAATAAGAGAGGATTGTTTAATAGTATTAGGGAAAAGGTTTGGAAGAAATTGCAATTGTGGAGAGGTAAAATGTTTTTAGTGGATGGAGCTATGGCTCAAGCTGCTTCCATTTATGCTATGAGTATTTTCAACTTACCAACCAGTCTTTGTGATGATATCTAAGCCCTTATTGCCTGGTTTTGGTGGGGAAGTGGTTGTGATGATCGAAATATTCATTGACTTAGATGGGAGATTTTATGTTGAGCCAAAGCAGAAGATGGAATGTTTCTGGGCTTTAATAGCAAAACAAGGGTGAAGAATTCTTACTACCCTAAATTTTTTGATGACTAGAGTGCTCAAGGCCAAACATTTTGCTAACACAGACTTCTTGATGCAAATACGAGATACAATCCATATGTCTAGCGAAGCATAATGTGGGGGCAGAACTTATTGAAAGCAGGGGTTCAATAGAGGATTGGAAATGGTAGGAATGTCAAGATTTATGAGGATCCTTGGTTGCCCTGTCCTTTTACTTTCAAGCTAGTTACATGGCCTAAGGTGGGTGATGAGGGAAAGATGGCTGCTGTTTTGATTGAAAACAAGAATTGGTCTATTGAAGCCATGGATTCTTTGTTGTAAGATATGGATAAGGAGTTAGTTCTAGGTATCCCACTTGACAGTCGAGAAGGTGAGGATTTACTAGTTTTGAACCTTGATAGTAAAGGTTTATACTTAGTCAAATCAGGTTATAAACTTGAAATGGATAGAAGGAAGTATGTGAAGGCTCCATCCCTCGAGATTTGGACAATTGGTGGAAGAAGTTATGGGCATGTAGGATTCTAAACAAGGTAAAGATCCATGTGCGGCGAGCAGCAAACGATGCTTTAGCAGTCCAGACTAACCTAAACACTCAAGGTATTCGCTGCTTGGCGCTTTGTCCACGTTGTAAAGAAGAGATGGAAGATGTTTCCCATGCTTTGTGGTCATGTGGTGTAGCTATGGAAGCATGGTCAGAAAGTTCCTTATGGAGTTTGCTACACCGTTTCCAACAGGGGTCAGTTTTCTTTCTTTGTGCTTTTGTTGCAATACATAATAGTAAAGAAGACTTGGCTCTCTTTTGCATGATTGCATGGGGCATATGGCTTAATAGGAACTCACATACGTTTGAAGGAAAAATGTTATCAACTAAGGAAGTAGTGGAGAAAGCTGGATGTATATATGGGACTTGTCATGTACCTTGATCTAGGTAGTGACATGGCAAATTAATTATTTTAAATAAACCAATATTTTAATTAAATCGTCAATTAAATATTTGAATTATTTTGAAAAAGTGACACTTAAAAACTTATTAAAGCAATTGTTGTTAAATTAAAGCAGATAAAATGAAGTTGAATAATAAAGCCTACTAAATACTAGTCAGGTCCTATCGAACCCACATAAATGCACACACATGGTACCGACAGTAATAAATTACAACTACAGTCTAACACGAGAAATAAGGATTAAAATATTACATGCCTTGATTAAGTAAACAAATAACTTAAATAGACTTCCTACAGCCCACATGTTCGGCTAGAAGTGTCCTAATCGGTCCTAAGCTGAAGTCCACCTAGAAGGGGGAAAGTTTAAAAGAAATAAAAATATGAGCGAATGGCTTAGTAAGACTAAGCTTTAAAAACATTTGTTTGGATATAAAATTTTGCATTAACTTAAGAATTATAAAATACAATAAATGAAGTTCATTAATTTGATTCTTACCCTTAGTCCAATTATTCATCCATAAATGATCTCATTATCATTATCTTGGGCAAACCATTAATAACACCACCGTAGTGGCCCAGTTGAGTTTCAGGACCTGCCCTCGAGGTTGTTATATACACGACCCGATCTCTGAGTTTGGCATCATGCCCTATATGTGTATCATTATTCAGGTCTCATACTATAGAGTGTATTCGTTTACATTTATTATACCGTTCATTATGATCATTTCCTCATTTCTTAGCAGCTATCGTTTTATACTATAACATATGAGACTCTATACTGTTATTGGTTTGAACCAGTTTATCAAATGGAGGGATAGAGTCCATTTGACGTAGAGTTTCCTTTCATTTGCAAAGATAAACGATGTGATGCTCTTTGACAAAAAAAAAAAAATTGTTGTTTTTTTAGAAGTTTCAACAACAAGAAACTCTACTTAAAAATGTACTCTCCTTAATATGTAAAAAAGAATAATTATATTTTCATGTTCAAAAAAAAATTATATTTTCACAATCCCTCCCAAAACAAGCCAATACGGCTATTTTGCATACAAAAATTTAACATACTTATTCATCATCCTTGAATGCTCTATCCTAGTACTTCCAGGGATAAAATATGCAATACATCCAATAATGTATTTGATTTTCCCAATTTGTTTAACCATAATTGTAAATTTATTTGATTTAGTCTGCAGAAATCTGACACATTTTTTCATCATTTTCGAATACTCCATCTTATTACTTCTACGAATAAAATATGCAATGCACTCAAGAATGTGTTCGATTTTTCCAATTTTAGTTTTTAACTATCATGTTCAATTTATGGGGTTTTTGGCGTAATGGTTAGAATCATTAGTTAGAACTATTTTTACTGTAGCATATGAGATTTTTACACTGTAATAACTATTTTCTTTTTACTATAACATGTAAAAGCTTTATACTGCTCATAACTAAATTAATAGTATAAACTATACTATGCCAAACACCCTATCAATCAATCGGACACTTTACTATACAAATGACAGTATTCAAGATAATTCTCTACAATCATATCCATCTATCATGAGGCTTGCATTTGACACTGAAATTTTTAATCAAGAACCAAAGGGAATTTTGTGAACTTAGATCTACAGCCCATACAGCGGGGCCGGGAATCGGTGATAAGTCCAGGAGAGAGGAGGTCAAGAATGTTGTGAAAAGGAAGATTGATGTGGTGTCAAAAGGTAATGACAGCTATAGAAAGAAGATTGTCCTTGGGGACATTTCCAACTCTTTGGGATCGACGGTGGTTGCTCAATAGCCCCTCCATGACCAATGAGTCTTCTAATATAGAACGCACATAGTTTGGGGAACCCGTGTGCACTCGACAAACTTCGAATGCTTATCTAGGGTTTTTCTCTGCTATTAGTCTTTATTTCGCAGACTAAATTACGACGCAAAATAGCGAAATGACTCAAAGATGTGCTAAATTTTGATGGGAGCTTCCATGTTGATTGTGTCAAAAGAAGTGGTGACTTGATTTTGCTTTGGTGTAAGGATTTGGAATTAGAGATTAAGAATTTTTCTCATTGTCATATTGATTCTCTAGTTCATGGATCGGAGGGACCAAGTTGGCGGTAAACTAGCTTTTACTACCATCCCGAAAAAGACTGAAGACACTATTCTTGGGAAGTATTGTGCCATCTTCAGGCTTTGCTTACTCTTCCATGGATGGTCACGGGCGACTTTAATAAAATATTTTATCTTTCAGAGAAGATTGGTGGAAGTGATTGAGTTCATGGTAATATGGGGAAGTTTATTGAAGTGGTTGATGATTATGGTTTACAAG
>CAMOHE010050046.1:0-14245 GCA_946598075.1 Artocarpus hirsutus | reverse complement strand
GTCCACTTTTTTTAGAGAAGCTGCATAAGTGTGCTGCCATACTTCAAATGTGGGGTGATAGTGTATTTGGGGGCTTGGCCGAAAAATGTCATCTCTGCAAAAGGATTTGGAGGTTTTGAACAATTCTACTGATTGGTGCTCCGATAAAAACCAAATTTTAGAGTCCTAGAGGGAATTAGATAGACTGCTTTTTTTGGAAGAGTACTATTGGAAGCAAGAGCCCTCTCCAATTGGCTCAAGGGAAGAGATCAAAATAGACTTGAGAATAGTCAGGGAGTGTGGGTCAATAAAAAAGAAGATATTGTTGGGGTATTAGAAGACTGTTTCACTAACATTTTTTCAACATCTTTCCCAGATACATATCACATTAATGAAGTGCTTCGGGGGATGATAGGTGGGTGTCAGTGGCAATGAACGAAGACCTAAATGGGCCTTTCACAGCAACAGAAGTCAAAGAAGCGGTTTTTTGAATGAAAGCTTGTAAGGCTCTGGGACTTAAAGGCTTTTATGCAGGGTTTTATCAAAAAAATTGGGACTTAGTGGGAGGTAAAGTGACAGAGGTGTGTTTACAGATCTTAAATGGCCATCGCTCTATCAAGCCGTTGAACGAAACTTATGTGGTTCTCATTTCAAAGATTAAAGCACCAACGAAAGTTTCAGATTTTCGTCCAATTAGTCTTTGCAATGTGATTTACAAAACCGTCATAAAAACTTTGGCTAGCCGATTGAAGTCACACCTACCATCCAACATTTCGGATGAGCAGAGTGCCTTTGTTCAAGAATGCCTTACTACAAATAACATCATTGTTGCTCTTAAGACCATCCATACTATAAGACGTAAGGCGAGGGTACAAGTGGGATCCATGCTCTTTAGCTGGATAGAAGCAAGGTATATGACAGGGTGGAGTGGCATTTTTGCGAGTGATGATGCGTCGATTGGGTTTTTTGGAGAAACGGTTACATTTGGTGATGGACTGTCTAGAATCGGCTTAATTCTCTTTCCTTTTAAATGGGAGACAAGTGAGTAAAGTAGTAACTTTTTGAGGAATTCGACAAGGAAGTCCCTACCACCATATATGTTCCTTTTATGTGCGAAGGATTTTTCTTCATTACTACGTTGTGCAGAATGGGATAATTAATTAGTGGGGATTCAATGTGCCAGGCAAGCCCCTCAATTAACACATCTCTTTTTTGCAAATGATAGCATAATTTTCTGTCAATTTGATAAGTGGAATTGCCAAGCTATTAAAGAGGTCCTAGAGAAATATGAATTGGCTTCAGGAAATGAATCAACCTACAAAAGGCGGCGATTAGCTTCAGCCCTAATATGGATAAGGTGAAACAAGGTACTATATTGAATGTCCTTGGTCTTGATAATAATGCAAACCATGATTTCTATCCAGCCTCCCTGCTTTTGTGGGACGTAATAAGAGAGGATTGTTTACTAGTATTAGGGAAAAGGTTTGGAAGAAATTGCAATTGTGGAGAGGTAAAATGTTTTTAGTGGGTGGTAAGGAAATTTTATAAAGGCTATGGCTCAAGCTGCCTCCACTTATGCTATGAGTATTTTCAACTTACCAACCACTCTTTGTGATGACTTCTAAGCCCTTATTGCCTGGTTTTGGTGGGGAAGTGGTTGTGATGATCGAAATATTCATTGACTTAGATGGGAGATTTTATGTTGAGCCAAAGCAGGAGATGGAATGGGTTTTCTGGGCTTTAATAGCAAAACAAGGGTGAAGAATTCTTACTACCCTAAATTCTTTGATGACTAGAGTGCTCAAGGTCAAACATTTTGCTAACACAGACTTTCTTGATGCAAATATGGGATACAATCCATCGTATGTCTAGCAAAGCATAACGTGGGGGCAGAACTTATTGAAAGCAGGGGTTCAATAGAAGATTGGAAATGGTAGGAATGTCAAGATTTATGACGATCCTTGGCTGCCCTGTCCTTTTACTTTCAAGCTAGTTACATGGCCTAAGGCGGGTGATGAGGGAAAGATGGTTGCTGTTTTGATTGAAAACAGGAATTGGTCTATTGAAGCCATGGATTCTTTGTTGCAAGATATGGATAAGGAGTTAGTTCTAGGTATTCCACTTGGCAGTCGAGAAGGTGAGGATTTACTAGTTTTGAACCTTGATAGTAAAGGTTTATACTTAGTCAAATCAGGTTATAAACTTGAAATGGATAGAAGGAAGTATGTGAAGGCTCGATCCCTCGAGATTTGGACAATTGGTGGAAGAAGTTATGGGCATGTAGGATTCTAAACAAGGTAAAGATCCATGTGCGGCGAGCAGCAAATGATGCTTTAGCAGTCCAAACTAACCTAAACACTCAAGGTATTCGCTGCTTGGCGCTTTGTCCACGTTGTAAAGAAGAGATGGAAGATGTTTCCCATGCTTTGTGGTCATGTGGTGTAGCTATGGAAGCATGGTCAGAAAGTTCCTTACGGAGTTTGCTACACCGTTTCCAACAGGGGTCGTTTTTCTCTCTTTGTGCTTTTGTTGCAATACATAGTAGTAAAGAAGACTTGGCTCTCTTTTGCATGATTGCATGGAGTATATGGCTTAATAGGAACTCACATATGTTTGAAGGAAAAATGTTATCAACTAAGGAAGTATTGGAGACAGCTGGATGTATATATGGGGACTTGTCATGTACCCAATAGGTAGTGACGTGACAAATTAATTATATTAAATAAACTAATATTTTAATTAAATCGTCAATTAAATATTTGAATTATTTTGAAAAAGTGACGCTTAAAAACTTATTAAAGCAATTGTTGTTAAATTAAAGTAGATAAAATGAAGTTGAATAATAAAGCCTACTAAATTCTAGTCAGGCCTTACCGAACCCAGATAAATGCACACACATGGTACCGACGGTAATAAATTACAACTATAGTCTAACACAAGAAATAAGGATTAAAATATTACATGCCTTGATTAAGTAAACAAATAACTTAAAAAAACTTCCTACAGCCCACATGTTCGACCAGAAGTGTCCCAATCGGTCCTAAGCTGAAGTCCACTTAGGGGGGAGAAAGTTTAAAAGAAATAAAAATATGAGTGAAACGCTCAGTAGGACTAAGCTTTAAAAACATTTATTTGGATATAAATTTTGCATTAACTTAAGAAATATAAAATACAATAAATGAAATTCATTAATTTGATTCTTATCCTTAGTCCAATTATTCATCTAGAAAAGGTCTCATTATCATTATGTTGGACAAACCATTAATAACACCACCGTAGTGGCTCAACTGGGTTTTGAAATCTGCCACCAGGGTTGTTCTCTACACCATCCGATCTCTGAATGTGACATCATGCTCTATATGTGTATCATTATTCAGGTCTCATACTACAGAGTGTATTCGTTTACATTTATTATGCCGTTCATTATGATCATTTCATAATTTCTTAGCAGCTATCGTTTTATATTATAACATGTAAGACTCTATACTGTTATTGGTTTGAATCAGTTTATCAAATAGAGGGATAGAGTCCGTTTGTTTATTAGTGTTGTTTCTAACAAAAATTCAATAAGGCGTTTAAGAAGTGAGTTAAAATTAAAAGTTTGAATTGAAGATACTGTAATATGTAAAACCTTTATACTGTACTATATTTTTATTTTACATTATAACATTTGAGAATTTTATACCTATTTGAGTTAAAACTACTGGGTTTTAAGACCAAGCGAGCACATAGTAATAACAAAAAAATCAATGAGATTATACACAAAACGTTACAGCCCACAAAGCCTTTTTCTAATCCATTACACTACATATATACGTTATTGCATGTGACCATCGTTGCGAGATTATACATAAAACTTTACAGCTCACAAGCCTTTTTCTAATCCATTACACTCTATACGTTACTGCATGTGACCATCATTGCACCCAACAAACATTTCGAGTGACAAGTCCACGCAAAATCATCTCAAATGCCAGACCACAACCATTCAATGTGATTACAACGTGTAAAGAGCCCATAAAGATTAGGTGGATGATGTTGTCATATTGCGTGTTTAAAGAACCAAAATCACGTGAGTGGCACGTGGGCTTGGCGTCTTTTCATGGTTTTGCATAAGCGGTTATGTAAAGGTTGCTAGGACGGAGCCAACTTGACTTACTCGCCAGCCATCCATATAAATGGGTTTTTTTCCTTTTTCTTTGTAACTATCTTCCATGCTTTTGTCTTTGGTAATTTCCCTCACGGAGAGTCAAAAAATTTTGTGTATTAGAAGGACTTTGTTTTTTAGTCTTCAAATTTAAATAAAAATTATGATTTTAACCATATTTGACGATTAAAAATGTTGCTTCCAGGAACAGCTCCGATTTCTATAGCACCTTATCGAATGGCGCCAGTAGAAATGAAAGAATTAAAAAGCAGCTTTAAGAGCTTGCTGACAAAGGATATATCCGGAACAGTACATTGCCATGGGGAGCACCAGTTTTATTAGCTAAGAAACATGATGGAACTCTCAGGCTGTGCATAGATTATCAATAGTTGAATCGGGTCATGATGAAGAACAAGTATCCTCTGCTTAGGATTGGTGAACTGTTTGATCAGTTGGGAGGAACAATGTAGTCCCAACCCGCAATACGTTAACTCCTCAGAACCACGAACAACCCTGAACATGAACTAAGTTTGTCAAAATCTAACTTAGAGTATTCTAAAATACTATGCTAACTCATGGTGCCTTAGTATGCCTCTAACATTTACAAAATCATATTACAAGGTCAAAGTCTTTTATCTAGGTTTTAAACAGTGAAAACAACAAATTTTTATGAGGTCCTATCGGCCTACCAAACTTTCATAGTTCAGCCTACCGGCCTGCCGAACTACTCCATGTTTGGCCTGTCGACAAGATGAGTCTAGTATGTTGGACTCATGAATCCAGCCTGCCGCTGCTCATGATCGGCCTGCTAAACTGGCAAAATGTAGAAAATTCTAAATTTTTGAGTCTCAACCTCATTGAGCTCGAAATCTCATTTCTAACCTATTTTTCAGTTTCTAGAGCATGCATAATGTTCATAATTGATAAAAAAACACATTGGAATGCATTTAAACACTTTTAAACAAGTTTTACATAGAAATTTTCAAATAAATCTAAAAATGAGAAAAGAGGAAAAACTTGATTTAACTCGATTTTTGTTCAATCAAGCCTAGATCCATGATGATTTGAGTCCTACAAACTTAGATTGAAGGTTTTCTAAGCTCAAGAAACTCAGATTCTTAACATATAAGGAAATTGAAAAATGAGGCAAAAGTTTGAAATTTTGAAAAAAGTAAACTAACCTCGAATTTGAGCTTTGAATCGAGTTTGTGGAGGCTCAATCATGTTCCTAGGCTTCTAATCCAGCTAAAGATCAAAGCTTGAGCTCAAATTTTTAGAATGGAATTGAGAGGGAAAGAGAGAAAGAGAGGCAACATAAGAGAGAAAAAAGGGAGAGAGCAGAGAAAGAGAGTGAGGGGGGAGTGAGGAAGAAGGGGGAAATAAATAAAGAGGGAGAGCAGTTGGTTTTGGAGAAAACCATGGGCTGCTCCTATTTTTTCATGGGTAACTTTAAGTTATCTACGTTTTTAGCAAAAAGGGGATTTGTTTAGAATTTGACAAGTTGTTTTGTTCCTAAAATTTAAAATAACAAGTAAAATAATTAAAAGTAGATTAATTTGAAAATACCATAAAATAATTAAATTAAGTTTAAATGACATCAAGGTATACTAGTTTACGATTTACACACTAATCATACTTAATTAAATTTCTAGGTGTTACAGGACTACTTAGCATGTGAACAAATGATGAGAAGCATGATCCTCCAATCACTCTTCCTAAGAGCAGGTGGACTCCTCCCAATGGAAATACTATCAAAATTAATGTTGATGCGACAGTTTTGTAATGACAAAAAAATTCAAAAATTAATAAGTACGATTAATTAAGGATTTTTTCATAATTATTCTATTAAGTACTTGAGAAAGTGCACGCTTAGAATTTATAAACATGCAATTTGAGAGTCTTAATAGTTATAAGACTATAAATAAATAGTGTTACAAATGCATATTTTTATGTATTTATGTATGAAACATGTAACAAATGTAATGTTATGATAATACACTTAAATAATTAAAAATAATTATTAATGCACTAAATTAAAAGTTTATGATTCAATAATTTTATGTATGAGCCGCAGTAGTGACATTCATAAGAATCTCAATTAGAATATCTAAATTTGAGAATATCTAATAAAAAGTGAAATTTTCAACTTACAACATTTCCAAGAGTCGTTTTTCTCTCTTTGTGCTTTTGTTGCAATACATGGTAGTAAAGAAAACTTGGCTCTCTTTTGAATGATTGCATGGAGTATATGGCTTAATAGGAACTCAAATACGTTTGAAGGAAAAATGCTATCAACTAAGGAAGTAGTGGAGAAAATTGGACGTATATATGGGTACCACTTAGCATGTGAACAAATTGATGAAAAGCATGATCTTCCAATCACTCTTCCTAAGAGTAGGTGGACTCCTTCCAGTGGAAATGCCATCAAAATTAATGTTGATGAGGTAGTTTTGTAATGACTGAAAAAATCTAAAAATTAATAAGTATGATTAATTAAGGATTTTTTTCATAATTATTCTGTTAAGTACTTGAGAAAGTGCAAGCTTAGAATTTATAAACACGCAATTTGAAGGTCTTAATAGTTATAAGACTTTATAAATTAAATAGTGTTACAAATGCGTATTTTCATGTATGTATGTATAAAACATGTAACAAATGTAATATTATGATAGTACACTTAAATAATTAAAAATAATTATTTAATGTACTAAATTAAAAGTTTATGATTCAATAATTTCATGTATAAGCTAAAGTAGGGACATTTATAAGAATCTCAATATGAATATTTAAATTAAGATTATTTGATAAAAAGTAAAATTTTCAACTTACTATAATTATGCGAAAATTCTTATATGATATCAGTTTAGTAAGAGAAACCTAGATTAATAGTGATTATCAACTTAACACCTAAATTCCAGAATGGTGAGCATAAAGCTTAAGTATGCAAGATTGATCTCGACTTTTATGAGATCACAAGACATGACAAGAATGCACCATGTCTTATAAGTGCACAGTAAGTTACTTACAAGTGTAAATAACTATGTAAAATTTATAATAATAAATTATTATTATTATTATTGTAAAAACGTTAATAACATTCACAAACATTGCATAAGCCTTTAAAGGCAAATGCAAAATCACAAACAAGTAAATTCATTCCGCAAAATGATTATAGAAAGTTTAAAGAGCATCTATAGATTGGATGTAGAGTCATAAACGATATTTTACGGGGATCAGTTTGGGTTATAACTATAAAGCACATAATGTGCCAAGTCTAGATTTTAAATTGAATTGAATTGTAGATAATCAATTTAATTTGTGAAAATTTTTATAAATTATGACTATTATTGTTACAATAAAATTTGTAGTTTATAATAAGAAAATTTTTAATGAAAATTTATGTTTTAATTAACATTTTAAAGTTCTAAAATTTACAAAAAATTATTTTGATCAAGTTTTAAATATGAAATATTATTTTAAAAAGAAAGTAAATGTGATGAATATAGTTAATTACTGATTTTGAAGACAAATGTGGCAAATTTTATTTTCAGAATAAAATCACAAAAATTCATAAGGTATGGATAATTCATGAAAATGATTTTTAAGATAGTATGAATATTTTAGTAAGACAATAATATAATAAGAAGATTAGAATTTATTTAATTATCCTAAAGAGCAAGTATAATACAGTTTTTCAAAGAACAACTATGTATATAGAGATTTCAAGTTTACGAATTAAACTTGATCACCCGATACGACACATTTTAGACTGTGAGGACTCAAAGTCTATAGATACAAGTTAGCAAAAAGAAAATAAGCCAATCAAAACAGCCCATTCTCTCTCTACTTTCTCTCTCCTCCAACTTAGTCTAAGAATCCAGTGTCTGTTTTCGATACCTCTCATTCCAACAGAAAGCTCTCAATGAGCTTAGTCCAACAGTGTGTCATCTTGCCCATAACTCTGTCGGAGAAAGCCACACTTGCTGATCAAAGTAGCAAAAATACCCAAAACTTTTTGGCTAGATATCTTTGTCGTCCGGCATCGAATCGACGAGGTTCTTGTTCCTACACCACCACCACAATGAGAGGAGCAAGTTTCACCCATGGTTGCACCTCAATAGTCACCAGAGAGTTCTATCTGTGTACTGCCACCGTGCGCCATCATGCCGCCGTGGAACTCCGCCTTTTCGGATGACACCACTAGTTCTATTTGACTTAGAGGGGACCGAAGATGGAAAATCACAGAAGAATGAGCCAAACAGCCATGGAACAATGGAGAATGTCTTGTGCCACTAGAAACCACCACGAGTTTCACTGTTCTAGCGATCTAAGCGGTGATGAGCTTGCCCATGGTGCCACCAACTAAAAATCGACGGTAAGCAAGATGCACCTGTCAATTTAACATCAAAACAACCGGATGTTAAAGTTCCAAGGTGGCCATCATGCTCCATAGGATGAAACTCTGACAATGCCTTCACCGATGATGGTGTCTTCAATTAAGTGCACCAAAACACTTACAATGGAATGAGTGAGAAAAGCCCTCGCCCAATTTCTTGCCATGAAGACCGTTTGCTAAAAAACAAATTCGCCATTGCCCAACCACCATAAGGGAGCTCGATCTCTCTATTCTAGACATCGTCGACTTGAATTGATATGGGCAAATCACTCAGAATGACATGGTGAGTAAAACCCATAAATCAATTTTGGGGTTCCTTCGGTGAAGATAAGAGATCAAAATCTCCATTTTTGCCTCCGCTGTTAGGTTTTGATCTGTCTAGATAGAGGCCAAATTGGGTCAAATTGACCCCACCAATCAACTCAAGAGGTGGAAAACAAGGGGCAACCGAAGTTTCAGCTCTATCCGATGGCCGGAGCCACCGCACTCACCGCCACCAGTTGTCGTGAGTGGTTGGGCGCCGGCAACCTCAGGTTTTGGTGATCTTGACCTCTGATCGACGATTTGACACTATCCTCTACTCATTTTGACGTTTTGAATGCGATGGTGCCCTCCGTTTGAGCTAATTCCACTACGTTGAAAATCATCTAGTATTGACTGCATGCGAATTAAGGCGACTCAGACTACAGTAATAAAGTCCAGTATGATGTTTGCAGCAATTATAAATCTCCATGAAGCATTACTAACCATCCATGGTCACTTGAGGACCGCTGTCGAGGGTGCTTCACAGATAGGAGATACAGTGATATACAACTAGACCCACTCAGCTCAGAGTCTAGGTAAGAAGAGTATGATCAGTGAATTGTCACAATGTATATGTTATGATGTTATGATTTATTATGCTTATGTCATGTCAAGTCATGTTATTTTATGATTGTATCATGATCAATATATGATGTATGCAATATTTAAATCATATTATTTAATCACCTTTAAGTTAAGCATGCTTAAGATTTATGGTTTATGATTTACGTAATTGTGATGCTATGTAGTAACATGCCATATTGCATACACATAATAAAATAAGTGAAATTAATAAGACAAGTTAAGGGCGTCATACCAACCTCTCGACCTATGGGGAGACTTTAATACTGATTGTGATCTCGACATTATTAGGGACCTCATGAACCTTGACTTCCTAAGGATCGTGTGCAACTAGTATGATCACCCAGACCTAATTAATAAGGTAAGCTATAACTTAAATAAATAAGCATAAAACAAGTTGATAAGCAAGCATAAAATATTCATGTATATTTTTAATTAATTGCTTTTGATTATATTTTGCAAGACTAATTTCCTACTTGCTAAGCGAAAGCTCGTTTACATTTGTTCATGTTCTAGGTAAGAAAACCTATTAGCGACACTTGATGTGCAGTGGTAAGCGGCGGATGAATAGTGGAGATGGGAATAGATACTGCTCAAGCAAATGTAATATTTCTGCAATTTTTGTTTAAGAAAATTATACATGTTTTTTATTTTACAAAATTATGCATGTTTACATTTTACAAAAAAATATGTACACATAAGTAAGTAAATTGAATTACATAATATGGTCTTAAAAAGCAAGGTTGTAATCATATAACCTTGGTGAGAAAATTTAAAGTTAAAAATGTTGCTATAGAAAATGCAACAATTGTATGAAAATTTTTAGTAAGGAAATTATGAAATTATTTATTGTTAAAATATGATATATGAATTTTATGTTAGATTACGTAAGGATTTTGATGAATATGCTTTTAAGAACTAATATGTTAGACATAAGCAAGTAAATTATAAGTAATTACTATTATGTTAAGGTTAAAAAGGAATAATTTTGAAGAAATCAATATGTTAGGCTTAAGAGAATAAATTATAATATATATATATATATATATGATAATTTTAAGGAGGTTTTAAAAAGCCATGAAAATTTTCAAGTAAGAAAATTATATGATTGTTTAGGAGTAAAAATGATTATAGGAATTTACATTAAATTAAGAAAGGATTTTAATGAATATGTTTTATGAATATGTTATTATGAAAGTTTAACTAGTTATGATTTAAGAAACTATACGTTAAACTTAAGAGAATCGATTATAAGAAATTGCTAATATGTTAAGTTTAGAAGGGAATAGGTTTTAAGGAATGAATATGTTAGTTTTAAGATAATAAATAAAAAATATATATAACGATAATTTTAATATGGATTTAAAAAGCATTTAAAATAGAAATTTATTAAGATATTTAATTTAGAATTGTTTTAGAAATACTATTATTTAAATTAAGAAATGTTTAAAAAAGAAATAGTTTCTAAATAATTATCCTTATGTTTAAAAGAAAAGTTTTAAGGAATTATTAGTATTATGTTTTAAGAAATTAATGTATGAAGTATGTAAAGAGTTAAGCCTTTAGAAATTACAATTATGTTGAAACGTAATAATTATTATTACTATATTATCATGTTTAAGAAATTAATATTATTATGATAAATCTATGGAGTTAAGTTTTGAGAAACAATTATTATTCCTTTTAAGGAAATATGTTGAGAATTCAGTTTTAAGCAGTTAATGTATGAGGTATGAAAAGGATTAAGTATTTTGAGATTATGATTATATTAAAAAGTAATAATTGCTATCAAGTTACAACCACGTTTAAGAAATTAATATTATTATGTTAGATTTATGGAATTAAGTTCTAAGGAATGATTATTATTTCTTTTAAGATTATATGTTAAGAATTTCATTTTTCAAGTTTTAAGATAAAAAAAATATTCCGTAAATTTATGTACTTTACGTCAATATACGTTTAAGATTACGATTATATAATTTAGTAACGGCCATGTAAATAGGATTGTTACAGTTGGTATCAAAGCCAGTACATCCTACTTCACATCGTCACGCGCCAGCTTCACCACAGTCTAAGTAAGTTAAGTTAATAAAATGTTAAATTAAGTTATGATAAATAATAGGTGCCAATATTTTAAATAATGACAATTAAGCTAGCGACATGCCAACACGGATTTAGATGTCCTTTCAAAGCCCAACATCAAGCTTAACCACAATGACGCATCAAATCATAGGAAGCAGTATTAGGTGTCGACTTCTTAAATCAACTAGACAACACGTAGAATTACATGGATGCTTGAACCAACGCTTCAAGATGATCGACATCCAGAGTACGAATTGGGGCAAGAATATTTAGAGCTACAACCAGTGATTTAAATATATATATATATATAATGAAAATAAAATAAAATAAAATAGTCATTTTCTAAACTTCCTCTTTACTTACTCCTCATTTTTATTTCATCTTATACCTTTTTTATCAATAAGGAAGCCATGAGCGAGGCAGCTCCACCCTATGAAGAAAATAAGCATGTAGGTCCTTTTCTGATTAATCGCTAACTCATGAACAAAGCCACCACTCATGCAGCATGTGAACGGATTTCCACTAAAAGCCAATTCTATGGATAACACCCTTCATCCTGTTATGAAAACAAAGAAAGTCACAATTACGATACGCAAAGGACGAAAGAACAAATTCTTCTTCAAGATTTACCACCAAAGGCGATGTCAAGACACTTCTCTAACGCACGAACGAGCACTTTGTCAGAAAGAATTTCCTAGCTTGGACCATTAACGAGGACATTAATATTCAGTATGGAAATGATGTAGAGAATTAGATAGGTGCAATAACACTATGGGGTTAGTGGTATGCCACACCATACGATTAAACAAGTGCACACATAGTATAAAAAGTAAGATTTATATATGAATGGTAGAAGCGTTTGACAAGAAGAAACCTTATGTTATGTGACCTGTTTGAAGCAAGTAAGGTCTCGATCTCGACAACGATCTATGATATGCAATGATTGCTAAAAAAAAGGTTTAGCAATTTCATAATATGAAATTATGATTGGCATATATATGGATGTTATAAATTATGATTGTTGCATGCGTTATAAATACAATATGACTTATAAGTATGATACGAAATAGTTGATAACAAGGAAAAATGTTCAACAACTATATGATACGAAAGTATGAAAGACATATATATATATATATATATATATATATGAATGATATGTCTATGAATGTTGAGTATATGCATAATATGTATATGAATGTTATAATTGATGTTTGTTATCTAAATTATAAACACAATATAGCTTATAAGTACCATGTAATGCACAATGAACATGCACGATAGAGTCCACCGGAAACCCCATTAAGGACCTAACCTACTAGGTTATGATAAAAGGATAGATTCCATAGAATCAAAATTACTGTACTGATAAATACACGGATCCTTACAAGAAAATTAGGATGTAAGCAAAAGTGTAAGATATAAGAAAAGAACTTTCTAGAGGTCATAGACTGTCTATGGGTGGTTACTTCTAAAATTAGTATCCGACCAAACAAACCCCACTATAGTAATCGCATAATGAGGTGTCCCCTCTCCAACCTACAGATAGAATATATATATATATACACACACACACACACATATGTAAATAAATAAATAAGAAAGTAAGTAAGTCATGTGGATCAATCGAACACCATCTTATAAGAAGTTATGATCACATTAAATAGAGATTGTTGAAGCAAAGTTGCTTCCACTCACCCAAGAGATGTAAGAAACATCACAAGATATTATAAGAGAATAAGAATGACAACATACAGTCATTAACATACCCGCTTAGGAATTAAGAAAGAAAAGACTTCAGGATGATTCAAAATATGATAGAGTTACGTAACTCATATAGAGTAACCACAACAAAGGGGAAACCAATAGAAATTCCTAAACAAAAAATATATATATGCCATCATATGTGGCACCCCCCTTCCGGACGCCACAGATATCGTTACATTCATTCGTTAAAACATTATTTGTAGCAAACTATTGTAATTAATAGCATACATTTGAAATCATAGTTTGGAAAATCATTCCCAGGATCTTTACATACATTTTTTTTATACAAATATACAAATACTATTTATAAGAAATCATAATCTTTCTTAATTAAAACAATTTGCTTTTCCCATAGACATTGTATAAATAGTTTGCTAATATTATTTAAACTTAAATGGCACTTGAAAAACAAAAGACAAAATTCTTTGAACATGTCTCGGCCGGCAGGCCGAACTTTTACCTTCGGCAGGCCAAACTCAACCGGTAGGCCGAAGGTCACCCATCGGCAGGCCGTCCGAGGTCTTGCAGAATGGGGTTTTCAAAATCCAAAAGATCAGCAGGCCGATGCTTGGCATCCGGCAGGCCGATTGGAAAATTTCGGCAGTCCGACCAGTATGGTCGGCAGGCTGAACTAAAAAAAAAATTCTTTTTAAGACAAGTTTTAAAACTTCAAATGCGGAAGAAAATTTATAAAAATGCATTAACAAACATTCACAAAATTTATAAAATTATACTTAAATTATAAAACATATCCTTAAAGTTATAAACATACTTAAAATTGAAAAATCATAGCTTATTCCTTTAAAATTCTCTTTCCTTGGCGTTCTTCCATTTGCAACCATCTTCCTTAGCTCACACGCCCATCATAGTGTCCTCCGCCTATTCCATCACTTTTTTACCCTTATCTGCAACATGATGAAAACTTGAATAAGCTAATGCTTAGTAAGTACATTGTAGTTCTCACAATTTAAAACATTTCATAAACATCA
>CAMOHE010050045.1:113987-125881 GCA_946598075.1 Artocarpus hirsutus | reverse complement strand
AAGAAGGTAAAAGCAATGATAATTTCTTTCAGGATCTGAAATTTGGCAAACACGAGACCTTTCGAGCAAATAAGTACGCACAGCTGCCCCAGATATCCTCCCATTCTTGTCGAATTGGATCTCAACAAATTTACCAAAACGACTGTACCCAATATACAAGAAAAAACATAAACACAAACTTGTTGGAGAAGTTAAACTTATAAAACCAACTTTTTTACATTACAAAAGTGGATAAAAATTTTGAAGCAAAAGGATAGGTATTAAGGAGCTGAAGGTTTCCAGAAGAAAAGTTGACTAGTAAGACAAAATGGTTGTATTCCATGTGTTGGACCTAAATTCAAACTTCACAGCCGCGCAATTACCTCGAGTTGTTGTTCCTGACAGTTTTAGCGTTGCCAAATGCTTCAAGAACTGGGTTGGACTGTAAACAATCAATAAGTTGCCCATTATCAACATATGGTAATGTAACTATCAGAAAATTTGAGGAGCAGCAATTTTGTTCCAAAAGAAACAGCTTTATCGTACTTCTAGAACTTGTTGTTCAACTGTGCGTCCTTCTACCCCAGATCGACCCCCAAGGTATGCAAGGTATCGCATAAGCATCTTTGTTGTCTCTGTCTTACCAGCACCACTTTCTCCACTGACCAGAATGGAGTTGCTCTTTCCCTCATTTATCATTGCCCTATTATAAATAGTGTAGAAATTTGGTATATTATGGGTAAAAGAAAGAGAAGAAAAGGCAAGATGGAGGAATATATGACATTACCTGTATGCAACATCTGCAACCGCAAAAACATGAGGGCTTAATTCTCCAAATGCAGCACCTTTATACTGCTCCATCATATGAGTATCATACAGATGAGGTAATCTTTGAAATGGGTTGACTGCTATCAGTATATTTCCGGTGTATGTCTGGGTAAGACATTTCTTTGTGTCAGTCAAAATCTACTTCAGCCAGTAAGGATAGAAAATGAAAATATTAAGCATCTTACATATATTTCATTAAGTTCATATCTTGTTGCCAAATTATGCAAAACACCAGGTTCATGCAAATACGACAGCTTTGTCATGTCATCTACACCTCCAGGAGGCGCTTCAGTATCCTTTGGGAAGACTTTTGCCATATTTGCGACCACCTACAATAAATTTACCAGTCATGCAGAATACTAGTACTCCAATGAAAGAAGTCTAATCATAAATACTTTGCTTTATTGTAGCTCCATTCTCATAACTTAGCCCAGCAACAAGTGAAATTGAATAACGAAAAGAATGATTAAATTTATAAAAAAGAGCATATGACGAATAACTATGGTGTATTTATGCAAGATTTTAATTGTATTAAAATATATAATCAACATGTTGTGCCGTTTGTGATTAGCATTACTCACCGTCTTCCCATTAGTTGTATGAACATGAACTTCTTCGCCATTGATCCGGAAGACTTCTCCATCAATCCACGCTTCAACTGGGTCTTCCACCCACACATGGGAACCTACTATAATATTAACCGGTGCAGCCTGAAAAGGAAAGTGCATTAGAATTAAAAAGTAAATACTATAATACAAGAAACAATACCCTCCACCTCCAGGCAATTCACAATCCGTAAAGAAACTTATCAGAAGGAATCCAGAATCAGTGGACACTCTTTTTTTCCTTCTTATACGCGGTTATACAACAAGAGATAATGAACACGCTATAGGTTATGAAGCCTAGGTCAAAATCCATGTGAACTTCATAATACTAGCAGACTAAACGTTCCTGAAGCAATACATAAGCTTCTTTGTAAGTAAAAGACAAAAGTCGCTACTATATTCAAGCGAGGTCAGTTTGAAGGCACACTATGCTTGCTTACCGTTCAAAAGAATGAACTCGATGTTCAAATCCTCAAAAGATTACAAAAAAAAACTGAATAAGTTCAATATTTGGGCTCTCTAAATACCATTGACTAATTGTTGACTAACAAACTAGGGCAACAATCAACTCCCCATGGTTCTATATTTGAAGATAAGTTGTGAGCCCAACAATGTTAATACAGAAAAATAAATAGATAGATTAGACATACCCATACTTTTTAACCAAGTGACTATTGTGAAAATAACTTTGATACACGGTTTTTTTGTTTTTCTTTTTTGGGTTTTATCAGAGGAACCACTAATAACATCTTGCTATTGTCAATAAAACAATGCTTTTCAATTCTATTTCCCTTCAGCCAAAACATTTCCGTGCCAAAATCACCCTAAAATTCCTTTTTTTTTGTTACAATGTTTTGGCATCAAAACCTATAACTTGACAATGTAAGGATTAATTGATTAAACAAGCATGAAATTGCAACATAGTTATGAACTATAAACAACAAAAAAGAGAAATCAAATATCCTAGTTTTTTTTTTTTTTTCTTGTTGTCCAGAGTTTGAATACACATCGCAACCGATTCAACTCAGCTAACCAAACGAGTCAATTAAAGAAATCAATCTAACAATCAAAATTCTCCAGAAAAACAAAAAACAAGAACAATCAATCAAGCATTAGCCGCTTTGTTCGAGTTACCATAGCGATTGAGCTACGCAATCTTCTCCGCTAACTCATCCGAGAACAGGCCCGAGTCGAGGAGGAAGGAACTCGGTGAGTCAGATCGGAGAGAAGAAGAGACTGAAACAGAATTTTAACGGCAATTTCTAGAGAAAGAAAGCAAAAACCAGACAGAATTGGGAAAAAGAAAAAAAGAAAAAAAAAACTTTTTTTAGCTGAAGAAGACGATAATAAGAAGCAAACAAAGCACAGAGAGCGATTTTTTGGTTTTTGGTTTTTCTTAAAAATGAGGTTAAATGGAGGGTTTTTTTTTTCTCCCTTTATTTTAACGTATTTATACATACAAGAGAAAAAGCAAAGCGAAGCAAAAACTTTTGAGCTTCTACTCTCTGTTATCTCTCTCTCTCTCTAGGTTGGTCTGTGTCTTTCTCTCTCTAAGTATTTTATTTTTTTAATTTTACTTTTTTTTTGCCATTTTTTAAATTTTTAATTTTTAATTTTCATTCTTAAGGTGGTCAGGTTAGCTGGGGTTCCTGGGGGAGAGAGAGGTCGGGCAATGGAGGCCTGGTTGGACATTCGCGGCCTCCACAAACAGTGGGCTCTCAGTCCTAAAACCGTCATTAAAAGAGCTAATCAAGCCCCCCAAGTTTTGCATTTTCGTTCCTCTTTCTCCGTCTTTGGCCATCTTCTTCGTCTTATTTACGGGATTACCCTCCTACACCTTCCTTGTACCTTCATTTTTTTCCCACCACCTTTTTTTTTCCCTTCATTTTGAGATTATCAAGTATTACTTTGCGAATAGGTTTCAAAAAATTAGTTCTAATTAAAATTTTTAATTATTATTATATACACTTTTCATAATTTACAATTATTTAAAAAAGTAATATACAATGTAAAGTTCTCATATATTATAATTTTTAATTCAAAAATTTCAGTATTAACCCACTTCTCAAACATTTTGTTTTAAGTTTTAAAAAGTGCTCTATCTTTATGAAAAGCATGCTATATTATTTTCCTTCAAAAAAAGCATAATGTTTATATTTGGATGTCCTCGAAATTATGTAATCTAAGTTTCAAAGTTGTATAAGATTTATAATTTTTTAGTAAGCAAATGATTTTACCTTCTTTTTACATTATCTAAAATTACTTTCTCAAAATTTCAAAAAGTACTCTCTCGGAAAAGCATACTATATTATTTACCCAGAAAAAGAAAAGCATGCTGGATATAATTTGGATGCTCTCAAAATTACGTAATCTAAATTTCAAATTTGTATGAGATCTATATCTTTTTAGTAAGCACATGATTTTTACCTTTTGAAGTGATAAATTCACCCTTAATAGTTTATGAATAAAGCTTTAATCAAGTATTTTTGTTACCTTTTTTTTTTTTTGTGTTTCATGTTGCATAATTCATATAAACTGTGGTAGCGGATATGTTCGTTAAATTTAAGTTTCAAAATAAAGGATTGACTTAAAAAGGTACAAATTTGATATGAATTTAAAAACAACGGTATAATTTTAAGAACATATAAGGTATATTTACTCAAAAAATAATTTATAAAGTATATGGTATGCTTTTTAATGAGCTCAAAATGTAGATTATGAAATAATAGTTATTATTAACAATTTTTTAAGGATTTTCTTTTCTGTGATTGGTGTATACTTATGTATGACTACAAAAAGTTGAGTATGATACATAAAAAGGGCCTCACTGATGGATTGGATTGGAAACTTAATTTATAATCAAGAATGACTTTTTCCCAAAAATTGGAAATTTATTTCAGGAAGCTTGTACTGTTCCTCAAGAAACCAAAATTTTTTTTTAATAATAAAGAAAAACTTTTGGATGGATTTGATAGATACTCAAAAGTTTTATTATTGGGGGAAGTCATGCAGACGTGGATACATGAGATACGTTTTGCATCCATTAAATACTTGGGACCCTTTATGGAGAAAATTTCAAATCATAATCTTCAATAGTTGCACCAAAAATTTTCAACAAATTCATGACGAGGGTAAATTTGTAATTTCAAGTTTCAGGTGGGGGGTTTTAATTCCCAAGCCAAAAATTGTAATAAAATAATATTCCGACCAAAAAATAATAATCGAAAATGTAGGAGAACATTTACAATACGACATCCGCCCGCAATTCGCAGGCTCCTAAATATTTCACCTATATTTCTTGGGGCTGCAGAGAGAGTTTACCGTACGAGGCGCTTAGACCTTAATATGTTATACCCCACGTCACGATTGAGCAATCATGCATTTACGACTGAAGATTGCATCACATGTGGGTGAGCAGATACATTAGCCAAATAGTTGACACGTAAGCACTCTTTTTTCATTTTTCTTTTTCTTTTTCTTTTTCTTTTTTTTCTTCTTCTTCTTCTTCTTCTTCTTCTTCTTCTTCAATTATTTTATCTTGAAAGAGTAAGGGCTAAGGAATTTAACTATTGTTGTTGCTGCTATTATTCTCATTAAATTCAGGAGAATTTTTACGGTCGAAACTGCCAATTTTCCTCATCACAAGGAAATATTGTTTTAATATGTTATCTTGATTATTTAGCTTTTTGATTTTATGATTCAAAACGAATATTTGTATATTGTAAATTTTTAACATGAATATTTACAGATCAAATCGTTGAAAATTTAATTTAACTATAATGACAGTTGCTTCGTTAGAGAAAAAAGGAACATTTCTTGCCATAAAAGCATCCTAATAAATTGAGATGTTGAGTACACAGTTGTGATTCAATGCAATGAATCAAGACACATGAGCAAAACCTAAAGAAATTGCAATTTTTTTTTTACTATATATGTAATTTAGATTATGTAACTTGTTTTTAGAGGTAGGAAAGTACTTGTGCGTTAAATGCGACTTAAATTTTCATCTAGAATAACCGTTAATTTATATAAATGATGTAATGTTTTATGATTAATGTGATTTTTGTTTCCAAAGAGACGCTTGTGTTTTGGGACTTTTTTCTACCACACTCCGATCGGTGAGAAAGGTGAACAGTAAGAATGACGAAGAGAGTTGGAGGGATAGAAATTTTGAATGATAAAAAGAATTGTAGTAATTTTTTATGTTATTTGGTACGATAGAGGGAGAGTTGAGAGAATTGATAATAGTTATTTGTAAAATTACTATATAATACATTTATATTTTTTATTAATAATTTATTTAAAAGGTAAAATGGTTTTTTAAAAACTTAATATGAATGGATTATTTGGATCCTTTCATTAGTTGAAGGATCCAATTTAGTGGGGTAGGGGGAGACCACATTCCTCTGGCTCTTTTCTCTTTCTTCCTTTCATTTCAACCAAACAAAAGATTAAGGGTCCGTTTAGTACATAGATTCGAATTAGTGATTTGATTTGAGTTAAGGTAATTTGAATTAGGATTTAAGTTAGTGATTTGAATTGTTATTCGAATTGACATTTAGATGTGCATTTAAGTTTTAATTTGAGTATAGAATAAAATTGAAATTTGTGTTTGAAAATGTAGCGAAGATAGTTTTTGATTTATTAATAAATTTAATAAAATCTTAATGCTAACGACCTTAAAAAATATACAATATGGATCTTAATTTATTCATCTGTTTATTACAAACACAGTGAAAAAAAATCATCTTAATTGGATATCAAATGAAGAAGTTATGATTTTTTTTCCTCAAATATATATAAGAGAATTTTAGTTTTTTACTGTAGCAAAGATATCCGAGTGTTAAAAGTTTAAGGGGAGATGAGAACTCTAAAAACTTGGATTCTTGATACTCAAATGATTCAGATTTTGGAGGAAACAAATGCGTATCCAAAAGATTCTTGATACTCGAATCCAAATTTAAGTTCATTGAGTTCAAAAAATACACGAAACAAACATACCTTTAATCTCTGCTTCTATCTCTCTCTCCATCTATTTCTCCTGCCTACCAAATAGAGTTTAAGAGCAACTAAGGGCGTAGCCATCTTTGTAATCTGGTAGCTCATCTACAGTAATACAATAATTTTATCTTTGTAATGACTCTTGGTTAGGGATGTTAAAAGAAAACGCATACATGTAAATGAAACAACAAACAAAATATCGAGAGAGAGAGAGACAGTTGCTTGGGACTTGGCGTTTCCATATCCTATGTTTTTTGTAATATAAAATGATATCTTAAAAGTGATTTTAATACATTGAAACCTATTCTTCGACGTGATAAACTTTTATATTGTTTTCTTTTTTTTATTTAATTGATCCGAAATTAGAAAAATTGTCCAAAAAAGTAATATCATCTCCTATGCAAATACTAATACAATAATTATATTTGTCATTAAAAAAAGTAAAAATTAACACATTTTATGTGCTGTTTTATTTTGTGCTCAAATTCGTAGTGCTATTTTAAATGTCACATATATCTATTGTAATAATCATCTTGAAATTTGTAACATTATTTTATTATTAAGATAATTAAAGAGTGAAAATGTTGTAATTATAGAAAAAATTTATCTATAAAATAATAGAATTCAAAAACCAAATTTATCATATGTTGTTTTTGTGGTAGATTTGCCATTAAGTTTAGCATATAACAACTTTGACGTCAAAGATGATATTGTGTTAAGAGTATTCTATACTCTATTTGGCATTAACACATCAGTAAATCATTACATAGGAGATCCTCTAATAAATGTTACTGCATCCTAATGGTGGTACATGATATATTTTTTATGTAATTTTTTGTAGTTTTGAACCAATTACATAAAAAATTAAACGGTATAAAGGATATTTTATGTAAGGCTGACAATTTAGGTCACGACACGATGACACGATACAAACCCGACAAGAAAAATGCAGGTTAGGGTTGGAAAATAGGCCTTGGGTTGAAATTAGGTCGAACCCGTCTGAATCGCACAAAAAATAGGTTGGGTTCGGGTCGACTCGAATCAACACAAAATCAAATCGAAATAACCTATAAAAAACGTGTCAAAATTATCTTGACCTAAAAATTGACCTGAAAATTGTTAATCAACTCGTATAACACAAATTGGACTCGTATGACGTTAATGCAACCCATATAACCTGAAATTAATTTTAATGTGTCAAATTAGTCTAACATTTATTGTATATCCAACTTGACATGATTCTAATTTCTAACATATTTGTTGTTGTTAAACTTATACAAAGTTTTGTTAACTTTTTTGATGGTTTTGTTTTGTTGGGTTATTGTTTATTTTGTAAGCTTATTGTTGAGTCTATCATATTGCGGGTCTATCAGGTTTAGTGGGTTAGTGTGTCGTGTCAACACAAACATACACAAAGTAGCATATTGGCGGGTTGTACGTGTCGGGTCGGGTCAACCCGTCTACACGTCAAGTCGTGTTCGGGTTGGGCTTTTTTTTGACCTATCAAGTCACGGGTCGGATTTGAGTTGACATGTTGGCTATTTAAATAAAGGCTCAACCCGACCCAAACTCGACATGTGGACCCAAATTGCCAGCCTTAAATTTTTATGTCGCCAAATTCAATTTAGGAAATTAAAATAGTATTTTAAAATGCAAGGGTGTTGTTTAAATATTATTAAAAAACACATTATGTCTTTATAATCAGACACAGTATATTTTTATAATAATTAAGTTCAATTTTTTCCTTCGACTATAACCCATGTAACAACATGTCCTTGATTTTTAAAATGTAACATTGGTTCCCTCTATGAAATAATAATAAGAAAAAAACTCCATGTAGTATGATTTTCAGCTGAAATAACACTTGGCATACAAAGAGTGAGAGTTTCCCGGGCTTGTTTGTTTGAGTAGTCAACAGGCTTTGAACTTGGAATTTCAACTAAAATGGTGTTTGGCAACATTTTTTAAGTCCACTTTGAATCATCAATGTGACAACATAAACCAAAAAGAACCCCTAAATATAGGTTCAACTCCCATGTTTTCGTGCATCTTGAACCAACAAAATTGCACCTAATATGAATCCATCTCCCACAAAACTCAAAAATTTCAACACGCATCTAAATACAGTTTCAGATTTTTATTCTTTCAAACTACACATCTACACGCCATTTTAAACTACAAGTTTAATCCACACTTTTCAAATTTTATCTCAAAGTCAAAATGTTCAAATTACCATGATTCGGACTCTTAAGTAAACATATTAGTACACAACTATTCTGATAGCTCCTTCCTATAAAGTTACATTGAAGTAAAAGAAGATTTTTTCATTTCAAAAATTTTTAAGGTTTTTCAATTTACATTTTCAAATAGTTAGATTTTTTTAAAATTAAATCAACTTTTAACTTCATATTAGTTTTGAACCTAAAACACTTATTAACATTGATCATTTATTATGTAGTACATGCCAATAATACATCAAATTTTATAGAAAAAAAAAATTACCATAAGGAGTTCTTTCGTTATTATTTCATATTTTCGGGGATGAATATTAATAGAGTGTTTAGTGTATTGCTTCAAATCAATTGGTTTGAACCAAAACAATGTTAAGTTTTCACATATCACCGTGTAAAACAAAAAAAAAATATAATGTAAGCTTTTATATACTGTAATATTGTAACCAAAATTTTTTGTTCACACCAATATGTCAAACATCTTATATAAGGACTATCGTTGAGGGAGAATTTGTGAAATCAACTCTACTGATTACAATAAATACAAATTGCTAAAACAATTTTTTTAGGGAAGAAAACTTGGCTTAACATGTATATTATATGTACATATATATCTCATTTGAAATTTGGGTGTGAATGTTTGAGAGGCAAGGCATGGGAACGTGATTTTTATTTTTTGTTGGCGAATTTGGAACGTGAAAAAAGTCTTGCATATATGGGGAACACACGAACAATTATTATTATTATTATTATTATTGGTTTGAACGCTTTTTTTTTTTTTTGGTTGAAAAAAAGGGACGCTTATTAAATTTTTTTTTTTTTTTAAAAAACAACATGAATAGAAATTAAAGAAGACAAGGTAGAGTAGGCGCAGCGTCGCATTTCGCGGGTATTCCGTACTCGAGAACATAACATATCACCAAATGACCGATTCGTCCCCCGGTGGACAGCAATGCACGTTATGTTTTGCCTCCTTCATCAAAAAAATAAAAAATGGCGAGAGAGAAGAAGAAGAAGAAGAAAAAAAATAAAAATCATGAGGTCTTGGTACTTTTGAGATGGCATAATGAAAGCAATGATAAATGCTAGATAGATCGTACTCACCAAAAGGAAAAAAAAACTCTAAGTGAATGGTCGGTTTTTGCCACCACTTTTAATTAATGACTTTTTTTTTTTTTAAGCTAAATGGTCTTATTTTTTTGTTGTTGGGTTTTATAGTGGTCACTCATTAACAAACCAATAGTATATCATCGGTTTCTTATGTTTATTACCAATGGACATCATCGGTTTTTTATGTTTATTACTAATGGTCTTAATTGATATTAGTAAATTACTTGTTGATATGGGTTTAATTAGTGATAGACCACAAAGTCAATCATTTATAAAGTACAAGTATTCCATCACTGATTAACTCATTTTTTGAAGATGGTGATGGGATGGCATCTAAAATTGCATTTGATTATTTTTCTAAGAGCTTGCTTTAGGTAAGAAAATGGTGAAAATGCATTAGGGTAAGTTATCGAAAATGTGTATTAAGTATAGTCTTAGAAAATGAAAATGAAATGAAAAACAACTTTCTGCTATTTTCCATTTTCCTTAAAAAAAAATCATTCTCATTATTTATTTACTTATTTTTGTTTTTGTTTTCGTTTTTGCTTCGAAAGTGCTCGCTAACCAAACGTTATTTAGAAAATGTTTTACGGTTTGTTTGGTATGCAAGTTTGGAATAGTGTAGTTTAAAACTTTAAATTTAATGTTTAGGTTCTCAACTGTATGGTTTAAATGATTATTTTGAATTATCATTTGAAACGTAAAGGTTTAAAACAAGAATAAAATGTCACATCAAGTTTAGAACGAGAATTGTATTTGAAAAACTATGGTTTATGAAATAAAAAACAAGAATGAGAATGATTTTTGCCATAGAAAATAGTTCAAACTATGTAAACTTGAAGGGACAAAGTTTATATTTTAACGGTTTAAGTCATTTTAAAACCACCTCCACTATTTAAATTAATCTTAGTTATTACTCCATCAAATACCAATTTAAACCGACTTTATGATTTGAATTATCTTAAATTGTTTTGAACCTAAGTACCAAGCTGTCAATTGGGTTTTCAGGCCTAAAAAGATGGCCAAAGTTGGATTTTCTATAGTTTTTTTTTATATATTTCTAATTAAACATATTGCCAGAGGTTTTGAATTACACTCATTTTTATCTTGTTTCGGAATAAATTCTGAACACAAGCTCGTGTTGCAATACAAGTTTGTACAACCAACGATGACAAAGGAATAAAAAGGGTCAATATAACACAACAAATTTTCCTCATAATAATTATGTTTTTTTTAAGAACTTGAGGTAGGGAGTTCCTAAATGCAAAATTATGATTAGATTACGTTTACAATCGAATCAAAATAGTCCAAATGAAAGCAAAATCTTATCCTTGTGCCACTTTCTAACTCCCAAAAGTTTCTTGTTTTATTTGAGATACGTTTGTTAATTATTGAGATATTTATGAACAGTATTATTTTATTGGACAATTGCCCCTGTTTGGCTCCGTGGTTTCCACCACGGTTCTCACCACAAACTCAGTTATGAATAGTGTAAAGCTCTCACATGCTACAGTAACAATAAAAAAATTTACTACAATGTAAAATCTCTCGTATGCTACAGTAAAAGTGGTTTCCACCACCCTCCAAACACCCCTAATTGACTTTTTTCATTTGTAAAAAAACTTTTATACTATATATTACTCACAAGAATCAATACAAAAGTAAAATTATAAAAAAAAATAATTTGTGACATATTTTAAAGAGTTTTTTTTATGTGGAATATTTTAGTCCACGGTTCAAAAATACACATATTTGTAAAACTTTCCTTATTATTACGTCTTTTTGAATGAGGATTCGTGGGGGGTTGCAATCCACATGTCTAAAATTGCACATTTATTTTGCTGGCCCACTAACCTAGCTTGTCATAAGAAGAACCGCTGTCTGCCAATGGTCTGCCAACCTCCTCTGAATCAGGCCCAATGTAAGAACCGCCTTTGGACTCAGAAGCACCGATTATAAAAGAAAATTTGGGAAATTACATAAAGGTTTAAAACTTAAAAAAAAAAAAGCTATAAAACTACCTTCAATATTTAAAATATTATATTTATCTTTTCTCATAATTATTAAATATTAAAACTTGTAAAAATAAACGGTTAATATTGAAATAATTTAAAAATAAGAATATTATAATTATTAGAGA
>CAMOHE010050045.1:72222-111864 GCA_946598075.1 Artocarpus hirsutus | reverse complement strand
AAAAAAAAAAAAAAAAAAAAAAAAAAAAAAAAAAAAAAAAACAACTCCACATGAAAACGTCCTTTAAAAATTAAAAAAAAAATGAAGAACTAATTACAACCATCATGTTTTCTCTAAATTACAAAAAAAAAAAAAAAAAACCGAATATTTAATGTTAATAATACTCTTTTTTTTTTTTTTCCTTTATAGAGATCCTTTGCTTTTTATAGTCGTAGCAGCTAAAAAACCTTTGACGGCTAAGTTTTGTCTCTCACGAGATTACCCACGAACGTCAAAAAATAAAAAATAAAAAATAATAAAAAAGTAATTGTTAGAAGGTTCCATTTATTTTTGTTCTCAAAATTTTTAGAAATGTTTTCAAATATTTTTCGAGATAAAAATTTTAAAAACACTTTCAGTACAATTCTCAGAAAATTTTTATTTTTTAAAACAAAAACATTTTCACCTACTTTGAAAACAGTAACAATCGGCCTTAACTTTCCTATTTTAAACCTTTACTTAAGCCTTGCTAAAAAAAAAAAAAACAATATTTAATCAAAATTCAACAACAAAGATGATCCGATGCCAAATTTTAGATCCAAACCACACTAAAACTTTGTTTCTTTTCTACATCTTTTTCTAATGTGGCGTTGACGGATGGCCTTGCTGGTGGAAATCTCAAATGTGAGGTTGGATCCAACGGACAATGAGCTAAAATGGTGAATTAACAAACGGGTAGCTCACACAAAAAGAACCCATGTGGGGTTGCAACAACGGTCTGGTGTGGGGAGGGTTAGGTCTTCACCACAACCGGCGTGGTGGCATGAACGTTGCACATTGTGGGGCGTGAAGAGCACTACAATCTTGCAAGGTGAGGTTTTGGAATGCAATCAAGTTTTTTAGGTGTTATATGTTAAGGTTTTCAACATCTATGTATTTTTACACGTGGGAGCTATTTTATAGCAAAACTTAATAGGATTACAGCTGTAAGAGTATTCTTATAAAATGTTTTAATTAAGATAGTGTCGATATAAATTCAGAAACGTATAAATTGTTAGTATAATTATGAAATAAAAAATAAAGAAATGAAAAATATAATAATTTTTTTAACGAGATAAAAAAAAAAACGAGTTACTTCTTTACTAATAATGTGTTATTATATATAAAATTTTTCATTTAATTCATTCCATCTACACACTTTTTATTTACAGGATCTTTTAGCAATATTACATATTTCCAAGTGACATATTTAAAACAGAGTAATTGATTTTGATGAAAAACTGTTGGTTTAAAATCATGAATTACAATGTTTAAAACACTCTATTCATAAGATATTTTGTGTATGTAGTTAAATATTTTTCTCAACCATGATACGAGTTTTATACCATTCCACATTACTGGCTAAGCACCAAAATGACGGTCTAAAAGCATTTTGCGTGTGTGCTCGTGTGTGTATATATTTATATATGTATATACTTACTCAACGTAATAAAAGAAACATACGAAACAAACAAGAAGCAGCACAGCATCTAAAACACAACCAACCAAAACATAAAATGAAAACAACATAGAACTATAAGGAGAAAACAAGAGGAAAGAGAATCGAAAATAAAAACCACCTCCCCCATATAGTACTCTAAGTGGGTGTTTGGAAGAGTGGTGGGAACCAGTGATGAGAACCACTTTTACTGTAACAAACTGTTTTTTTTTATTGTTACTGTAGCATGTGAGAACTTTTTACTATTCATAACTGAGATTGTGGTGGGAACCACAATTGCCAAACAGGACTTAAACAAAAGAACCCAAAATTCCAATCTACGAGCAATAACATTGACGGTCTTCCTCAACTAATGAAATAGGATGACAAAAGATCTTGAGTCGAAAGTGTCACTTGGTGTTTAACCTAGCCCACTTTTCAATCAATGCTTAACTTTGTCAAAACTTCGATCTCTTCTTTAGCATATCCTTCAAATACACACTCTTTTTTAGCATATCCTTCAAATACACACCCAAATCATCCGCTAAATGGACTGCCAATAGTGCTGCCAATGCCGCCCCCACCACCATTGAAAACCGCCACAAGTTGCTTACGCCACAACCCCTTAACTGCCCCAAAGCAACTCCTTGCCACCATTGCCAGAGAATTAGAAGGCTCGGAAGCAGCGTCAAAATTCTGGTCATACCTAAAACTAAAAAAGGAGGTGACCACTTCACAATGGGCTAAGACCCCCAAGCCAACATTCTTCTACTACCCTGATTCCACAACACACATAACTCAACCACTCCATCTTACACATGACGAATCAAGGAGATAGGTGGTTATGTAGAGTAGTCTCAATTTTTTTAATGGTAAAACTCGCTTACGAAAGCTACATAAAAAAGCCACAAAAGGGCAATATATATAACATATAACCAAATCCAAAAGGGTACCACTCATACAGCTATACAATATAACCACATCCTAACTTAACTGAGTAGACTTCTCTCGAAAATGGGCTGATTACCAGTTGCAGCGGATCAAATGGGCACTGGATGAGCATTATCCTAGACCCTAAAGGGGCTCCATCCAAGCTCGTCACGCCTAGCATACTTACAACAAGATCTAGACCACCGTATAACCTAACATCTACACACCTGCCGCCCTTAATGGGTGGAGCTGACATCAAAATAACAATAGTGAGTGGGAAAACCACCTCTTTTATTACTTAATGGAAACAACAATCAAAGCAAACAAAAAAAATAAGTTACAATTGTAACGCAGCCTCTACTACAATCCATGGCTTTAAGATCCCATAATGCTTGCCGCCTAGAACCTGCCACCACCCAATTCTAGCCACGTGCCTATTTGAAAACGCCCATGCTCCGACCAACCCAACCGCCCACCCTCGCTTCCATGGTATGAACCCAGCCTCACCACGGTTGAGCCCTTCAATGCCGGCAGCAAGTGGCTAGACTTGCCACGGACCATGGCAACCCAAGTAGCCACATCCTCTCCTATTACTGTTTGCCTCCACCCAAGCTTGAGGAAGCTTCGGACCTTCCGCGCTCACTGTAGATGACGACGGCTCTTCCTTCCTTGACGTCGGCCTCAGATCGATGGCAATCACCTTCCCTTTCCTTAGTCTGAGCTTGTGTTCCAACACGAGCTCTATTCCTTTCCTCTGGCGCACGACCCCCTGCCCTGTAGAGATTTACTATCGATAGCACCCTGGTTGAAACTTGGATGCCATTGGATCGGTGACGCGCAGTTCCTCTAGCCCCTGAGCTCTCTCTTATATGCTCGACTCACTCTTTTCAACTTTTTGTTTTCTTGAGTTCCTCTAATTTAGTAAATTAGTGATTTGTGATAACCATTATAAAGCAGTCCCAAATTTAATCTTGTTAGGGGTGTGCTCGATGTCGTCCGCTAAAGAATAGATCCTCTGTGGGCGGCAAGTATGCTCAACAGTATTCACTGGGAATGCAATCTCTAACCCCGTGAGCTCGGCTGTTTTCCTGAGGTGCTCCATAGGGCTCCTCCTAGTCACGACACAAGTTGTCACCTTCTTAGGAAGTACACGTGCTTGGGTCGGATTGTTAGAGCCTACAAATAGGTAGTCGCTCACCATAAGGAGCCAACAGATGGTCGTGTTGTTGCTGTCCGATGGAGAACAATCCGTCGGGGAAACCGTGACACATGTCATCTGCCCTCTGACAAGCTTTGATGTGACATACAGGTTGCGGGTGAGACCCATCTAACACCCAGTTTAAATGGCAACATATAAATAAAGCGCATTTACTATAGCTCGAGGCCAACATGCTCATTCCCAACTAACCAGCTCTTGTTCTTTACTGAGCAGTGCCTGCCTTGAGTGTCAGAGAGCCCTTGCCTGGTATCTCACTGGTGTCTATTTTTTACCTCCGAAGCATCCCTCTTGTTGCAGGTATGTATAAGCAGGCTGAGACGAGGAGAAAAAAGTCGTCCAAACACCATACGCAGTCGAACGTGGTGTTGAACCGCTGCCATTTTTCTGGTAGCATCAACATTTTAATGCTAGAAGGAGGGCGCCTACGTCTTTACTTGAAATTACCAACCACAACTCTTCTTGTAGCCTAAGCATGGTGAAAAGAGGGAATCCTAGGGATGAGGGCACTTGACAAGAGGGGTCAGGCGAGGCCCAAAACTGGAACCAAAACCTGACCAGATCACGAGGACACCCCCGGGCTACCAGATCCAAGTCTGGGGGCTAGGGTCGCACGGCTAAAGTCGAACAAATGGAGGACTTGGTTGCCCAAGATTTGATTCAAGAACTTACAAATGTTGTTAAAATACTGATAAAACAACTTACTCAACAACAAGCGCAACATTAGCCAGCTCTTGTCCTCCTTCTCTCAACCCAAGCGGACTAGGCTAGGGGTCGAGTTAGACCGGGGGTTGAAGATCGTAATGAAGTCGATTCCGAGCACTCAAGGCGATTTACTCACGGAGTCTCAGAGAGCAATTGACTTGTCCAGGAGGGCTGACTTAACCCTTAGGGTGGCCAAGGACAGTTACTACAGGGCTTCAAAACATCAATGTTTGATCGGTTGAGGCGCCAGAGAGAAGTCCAGCAAGACAGGCAACCCGGAGGAGGCAACAAGGTTAAGGGCGGAGTCTCATATAGGGTAGAACTACTCAAAGATACCAACAGTTGTCAATTATGGGAACTTCAACAGCAGATTGATCATATTCACAACAACAGGTTCTAATTGGAGGAAGGTGGCATGCTAGACTTGCCATTCACCGATGCCATCATGCAGGCCCCCATGGCCCTAAAATTTAAGGTCCTATAGATTAAGGCTTATGACGGGACGACTGACGAAGACGATTATGTAAAGCCTTACCAAGGTTATGCTTCTTCAAAACACCAATGATGCAACCATGTGCAAAGCTTTCTCACTTACGCTAACTACCCTTACTCGGTAATGGTTCAAGCGGTTAGAGCCGAGCACTGTTATGTCCTTTCACCAATTATCAGCTTCCTTTTCTTTTGCATTCTCTATGATTAGGACAATATGGAAAGAAGTAACCCACCTGTATGCCATTAAGCAAAGGGACTAGAATGTCAAAGATTACATAAATCGGTTCACCCGAGCCGTATTAGAGGTCAGGCATGTCAAAGACGAGACCTTGAAACATGCCTTTACAGGGGGTCTTCGAGACGGGAACCTGACCTGGTCACTCACCTTTGAGTAACCGAGCACCTTTTCCTAGATGCTCTGTTATGCTCAGAGGTATGCTTATGTGGCCAGATATATAAAGAGCCACCAAGAAGGTGAATGAGGTAGTAGTGGCAGCAAGAAAGGAAAGAAGCATAAATCCCCACCGAAGCAGCCCAGTGCCGAGCAAAGCAAGAAGCAGAAGAAAGAGAAGCGAAAGACCAAGAAGACTAAGGTGCCAACCAAGAAGTTTCAAAGTTATACAGCCTTGGTCGCCAACATTGACAAGGTGTTTGGCCAAGGTGAGTGGTAGGAATTTATTGGTAGATCCATCCAAGTTGAAGGGGAGTAAGGCCAAGAGGGATTAGAATAAGTACTATAATTTTCACAAGGATGTAGGGTACAACACTCGTGATTGCATTCAGCTCAAGGACCAGATTGAAAGACTGGTCCGAGACAGGCATCTACAGGAATTCATAGAACGAGTCCTAACTCCTAGTTTCGCGGCTAGGAGGAACGACCAGGCGACCAGAGATGCCGAGGCCTGACCACTCAATGAAGGTGGGAACACTTTAAAACCCCTGAATATTGTCCACAAAATCTTTAGGGGGCCTGTTATCGGGGACACCTTGAGTAGATAGCGAGCTTATACCTGGGAGGCTCGGTTGGTTAAGAGGGGCGACCTCATGAATATGTCCAAGTACATCAACAAGATTTGTTGACAAGAAGACATTCTTATCACCTTCATCGAGGAAGAGGCATATAAACTTGTACATCCGCACAACAACGCCTTTGTATGTGAGCTCCATATTGAAAACAATATCGTCCGATGAGTACTGATCGACAATGGCAGTTTAGCTGACATTTTTTTGAAACAGGCCTACAATAGATAGAAGATAAGTAATGCTGCTCTTATCCCGGTCTAGACATAGCTGTATGGCTTCACTAGGGAATGCGTCCGAGTAGTCAGAAAGGTTGGCCTACCGATCACCTTTGGAGAGGGGGCTGCTCGGGTCATAAGAATCATCGATTTTCTCATTGTCGACAAATCCACTCAGTACAACATCATCATCGGGCGGCTAATCTTGAATGCCCTAAAGGCTGTGGTCTCTACCTATCATCTTACAATGAAGTTCTCAATGGAGAATCAAAGTCATTAGATCGTGGCAAAAAGATTCTCGGGATTGCTATACAAATGCTATCAAAAAGGCCTCAGCTCGACAATTAGGTGTCTCAGCTATCCATAAGGTCAATGAGAAACCACTTTCTGGCAAACGAAGCCAAAAATGCTGTCTGACTTGGATCCTTGGCTTTTGAAAAAAGAGGTGAAAGCCACGCCAGCAGAGGAGTTGGTGTCGTACAATTTGGACCCCACACATCCTAACCGAGTTATCCAACTCAACCTTCAGCTGAAGCCAAAGATCTGGGCCAACTTGGAGAAATTCCTCACAGAATATCGAAATGGATTCACGTGGTCCCACGAAGACATGCCCGGCATTAACCCAAGCGTCATCTGCCATCATCTTAACGTCTGGCCCGAGCACAAACCGGTCATCCAAAAATGAAGAGCCTTTAACTTAGAGAAGTATGCTGCCATTAACAAGGAAGTGTAAAAGCTCTTGAAAGCTAGGTTTATCGGAGAGGTTACATACCCGAAATGGCTAGCGAATGTAGTCCTAGTCAAGAAAGCAAATGGAAAATGGCGGGTCTACATTGACTACACCGACCTCAACAAGGCCTACCCCAAGGACTGCTTTCCACTTCCCTAGGTAGACTAGCTTGTGGACGCGACCACCAGACATGAGCTACTGAGTTTTATGAATGCCTACTCTGGATACAACCAGATCAAGAAGGCCAAGGAGGATCAAATTAAGACTGCCTTTACTACGGACCAAGGGTTGTTCTGCTATGTGGTTATGCCCTTTGAAATGAAGAACGTTGGGGCAACCTATCAGCTCCTGGTGAACAAGATGTTTGCTTGGCTGATCAGCAAGACCATGGAAGTTTATATAGACAACATGCTCGTCAAATCGGTCTGAGCAACGGACCACATCGTCGATCTTTGAGTAAGTTTTGACATTCTCTGGGAATACGGAATGAAACTTAACCTGACCAAATACACGTTTGGGGTCGGCCCAGGCAGGTTTCTCACCCTCGCTCCTATCCAAACCTTTACCTAAAGAAATACTATATGCCTACCTAGCCGTGTCTGAGAAAGCCGTGAGCTCGGTCATCGTTCGAGAAGAAGATGGTGTTTAGAAGCCAGTCTAGTACACCAGCCACGTATTTCAAGGCACCAAGGAGAGGTACTCCTTACTCAAAAACTTGCCTTTGTTCTTGTTACTTTTGTTTAGAAGCTCTAGCCATACTTCGTGGTCATACAGTTCAAGTCCCGACTAAGTAGTCTTTATGGCAAGTTCTCCCAATTTTGGAGATATCTGAACATATGGCCAAGTGGTCGGTCGAGCTCGGACAATATAATATAAATTTTATCCTAAGAATGGCAATTAAGGCGTAATTCTTAACTGATTTTATCACAAAATTCACTGATGCTAATCAAGGCACTCCCTCCGTCGAAAAGGCTCCTATCGAAAACCAAGACTTTCCAAGCAATAGTGGAAGCAGCGACGTTTTTGAGCATGGGCTTAAATGGAAGCTCTTCATAGATGGGTCATCTTGTGCCAACAGATCGGTCCTCATCAGCCCGGATGGTTATAAAGCAATTTATGCCCTTCACTTTGATTTCAAGGCATCCAACAACGAGACCGAGTATGAAGCGCTGCTGGCTAGCCTCAGGATTGTGTGGGACCTCGAGGTGGACTGCATATGTGTTTACAGTGATTCCATGCTTGTCGTCCAACCGGTTACTAGGGAATTTCAAGCCCGAATAGAATCCATGATTGCCTACCTAAAAGAAGGCATTGCTGGGGCAATATAAAGCATATTTTTTTCAATCAAATCCCCAAATCTGAGAACTCCAAGGCCAACGCCCTTGCTTAGTTGGCTTAGAATTTAGGTGAGGGCGAATTGACACTGGTCGCCATCGAGAGATTGGCCAAGCCTAGCATTGCCAAAGAAGTGACTAGTGTAGCAGAAGAGCAAGAAGCCACCTAAATGGACCCAATCATCTAATACCTGATCACAGTTGAGTTGCCCAGCGACCAAGAACAAGCCAGTGGAATCCGCAACAGCTCGATCCGGTATTCGATGATCAGAGGAAAACTTTACCGACATGGCTACACTACCCTTTGCCTGAGATGCGTAGGGCTCGAAGAAGCTTAGTACTTGATGAAGAAAATTCATGAGGGGCTATATGGCAACCATGCAGGGGGCATTCCCTAGCCCAAGAGTGCCTCCGTCAAGGGTACTATTGGCCGACAATTGAGTAAGATTGTAAAAATTTGGGCAAAAGTGCCTTAAGTGTTAGCAGTTTGCTCGGGCTATCGGATATTATGTCGAGCCACTTAGCTCAGTGACATCTACTTAGCTGTGTGCCAAGTGGGCTATTGACTTGATCAGACCACTTCCTTAAGCCTAGTCACAGGCTATTGCATTGTGGCCGTAGACTACCTCACTAAGTGGGTGGAGGTCGAGCCATGCACTAGCATGATCAAGGCAAAATGCACCAACTTTATCTAAAAGATCATCATTTGTTGGTTTGGAATTCCATACACCATAGTAACCGACAACGACAAAGCAATTCGAATCGTCAAGTTTCCTCCGCCTGTGCTAGCCGCTTGGGATCAAAAAGGTGTTCTCCTCATTTGACTATCCCCAAAGCAACGGGCAGGTTAAAGCAGTCAACAAGACAATTAAGGACAACCTAAAGAAAAAGCTAAAAGACCTCACGTGTGGATCGACGAGCTCTCAAAGGTGCTTTGGGCATACCAAACAATAACCTGGATTGCCACAGGATGACTCCATTGTCCCTTGTCTATGGGGCCGAGGCAGTCATCCTGGCTAAGCTTGGCCTTACGACTTCAGAATTGAACATATGATGAGCTTCAAAACACTAAAATCATGATGTTCGAGCTCGATTTACTCTAAGAGAAGAGAGATCGGGCCATCATCTGTACTGCAGCATAGAACCAAGTAGTTGCTTGGTATTATGACAAGCAGATCCAACTGAGGAGTTTTAAAGTTGGTGACTTAGTCCTCAAAAATGTCATCGTGCAACAGCCTAAGCTCGGTTCGTTCAGACCAAAGTGGGACGGCCCGATCAAAGTAACTGAAATTATACGGCCAGGCATGTATAAGCTCTTAGACATGGAAGGGAAAGTGCTCGGCCACCCTTGGAAAGTCGAGCACTTGAAAAAAAATCTTTTGTTAGCAAAAGCCAGAACTTTTTTGTCTTTTGTAACTAGGTCTGCTAAGCAGGACCGAGATATAAAAAAAATTATTAATGAAAATAGCCATTTTAAAGAATTCCTCTAAGCAATTCTTCTTAAAAAGGCCATAATCCCCTAAAAGGGGAGGCTGCCCTAACTCCCATCTGGGTGACCAGACTGGAACTCCTGAAAAAGGGAAGTCATGCCAATTAACCGGACTGAGAAGCTGGTCGACACGATATCGACCACAAGTGGGCTTGAAACACTAGTCCACTTGTCCTCCATCATATGGATGACTCGGCCAAAAGTTGCCCTGGCATGGCGATAATTCTGAGGAACAAAACTCCTAAACATAATTAGACTTGTAAAAGTTTAAATAAACTTATACAAGTCTAATGGGGGCTGCCTTACAGAGTACTAAATGGAATTAAAATTTCATATTTCGAGAAAGTTCGTTTTCGAGAAGTGTTCAACTTGAAAAAAATAGAATTAAAATCTCATATTATGAGAAAGTTCGTTTTCGAGAAGTGTTCAAATTAGAAAACATGGAATTAAAATTTCATATTTTGAAGAAGTTCATTTCCAAGAAGCGTTCAACTTGGAAGTATTCCGAGAACACTAAATGAAATTAAAGGATCATTTTCCAAGGAGCATTATGTTAGACATGTATGCCTTAAGAAGTAAAAATGTAATAAGTTTTTGGAGACATTTTTATCAATAAAGAATTTATTTATTATTTATATATACCAAATCTTGTCCTCTTTACGTTCATATTTGTTAAATGTATGATAAGTAAATAATAGTCTGAGACTGTCGGTCTAAACCTTTAAGAATTGGGCATATGATGGACAGATTATATGGAAGACACAATTCTTAATGTGATTGTTTAAATCATAGGATCTGCAATCGAGGAAATAAAGTTGGGTGCTTTATTCATGTAAAGATTGTTATGTTATCTATATCCCTATTGGGAAACGATTTGTCTTAACCATCAGAGGTGGATCCCGTGAATAGAAACATTGACACATTGTTATAGGTGACGATGTGTTGGATCGGGATATAAAATGAATTGATTTGGATTAATCATTCTATCTTAGCAAATCGATTCACTTTAGACAGTCATTTGTATTGTATCTTAATCCTTAGATGAATAGTGAGCCTGTTGTCTTGACTTGTGTCTTTTGATATACCAAAGGGTGACACCCACGTTTTAATAGTGGTATGCATGTCGGTACGTTGGAGGCATGACTCTTGATAACGTATATCTGTTATTCATAGATATGGAATCCATAGCTCCTCTTTAGGAGTAGTGATATCCTCTTATATACGTTATCCTGTATTTGAAAAACTAGAGTGCTTAACCATTTGGGTACATAGGTGTAACCGAATGGTATATTGTCTTTGGATGGTAAGTTTTTCGATGGTGAGATAATGGAACGTAAGATAAAAATAATCAGAAAGGTAAGACAGAATTTGTCCTTAAGCCGATTATGGATAATCCTATGGAGATACGATACATTATGATATGTCATGGAGACTTAGCTATACGGGCTTCGTAATTCTATAGAGTTCGAGAGTGCAGCTCCAAGCTTTTAGTGGAGTAGCATTGGAGTTGTTAATTGTGAAATGTATATCTAGGATATTGGGTTTCATTATTATCGGGAGCCTAAACTATATAGGTCTATTTGGTCCCTTTTGCTAGCTCACAAAATCCTGTAACGATACGGCGTGCTTTTTCAATTATTGGTGGCTTATGTCAGATTTATTAGATTGGTTGAAATTTAAAAGAATCAAATAATTCATGTCTGTTTATTGGTTGAATTAATTTTGTGATAAAATTAATTCAAGATTAAACTTGTTGAATTATTGGGATCAAATAATTCTTGTCTGTTTATCAGTTGGTTTAATTTCGGATAAATTAAAGCAAGAGAAACTTGTAGAATTATTAGGAATCTATTTATTTTCCTAGAGATTATCTAGATAAAGTTGTTTTAATTAGATAACTTCTCTATTGGGTTATTTGAATTAAAACTAAGACTTTAGTCTATAGAATCTTGGGTGGAAAATAAAAGATTCGCTCAGATTTTTTTCGACAGTTCGGCATACCGATCCAAAGTTTGGCCTGTCGATGGGTTAAGTTCGGCCTACCTATGTGCGAAATAAAAATCACGCATTTTTATGCAGATTTCATCCTATATTAATCCAAATTTCATTCTGATTCAAATTTTTGAGATCTTATCTGATAAGGAATGACCCTAGACCCAATCTCTATAAATAAGGAGTGAGTCTCTTAAGTTATTTAGATCAATTGAGCGATTAAAAGTGAAACTCTCCTGGTGAGATTCTGAAACTCCCTGAGAGCTCTTGTTCACAAATCACGAACACTAGCTCTGGGTTCTCTCAATTGGTTGAAAGGAGAGTCACCTTGAGGAAGAGCTGTACGTGTGAGCCCACACTCACTCCGATCGTGGATAGAGAATAGGAAAGAAGACCAGTTGGTTGAGGCTATTCTAGAACATTACTTTTCTTCATGGATTACGGGAGTTTTTCGACATTCAAAGGTTAGTAATATCTTGTTAATTTATGCATATAGTATGTCAAACTTGTGTTTTGAAAAATACTATACTATAAAATTTTTAAAATTTCGCTGCGTACTATTTTACCAACACATTGTACTTGGAAATAAAATTAGAAGTTAAGTTTAAATAATTGTCTCCAGGAGGTACAATTAATCGAACACCTCCTAGGCTCGGATAAAGGACAATTACAAAAATTCTTAAGTCTGGGCCCCGTCCCCGGCATCTTGTTTTCACCGTTCCTATCCTCAGTGTCCAGATCCACCACTGCCTCCCGGTTGGCCTCGTTTGCTTCCTACTCGACTATTATTGACCAGTCCAAGGCAGCTGTCTCGGGATGCTTCTCCATAAGGTGGTCTCTTAAGTTAGTCATCTCGAGATAGTAATTGGCCGCATACTCTGCGGAAGACTTGAATTCCTCAACTTCCTGGATAACACGGCCGGGCAGCTCCTCCCACAAAAAGCAATCGTGCTCCTCTGGAGAGGCCTGTAGATCGGCCCGTGCCTGATCGGCCCTTACCTTATTTGCCTCTTTTCAGGCAATTCTCGCCTTTTCCTCTGCCAGGGTGGCGTCAGCCTTCATCTGGCTAAGCTTGGTGTCCTTCGATTCAAGCGCTTTCTCCACCTCGATTTATTGCAGGTCGGCCTTCTTCTTCTCAAAGTTGAGCTTGCACTTGTTGATAATGTCCGCCGTCTTCAATAAGGTGCAGGCCTAAAAAAGAAAGGTGGTAAGAATGGAGAAAAATATGAAGTAATGATAAGCTCAGGATACAGACTCAACATGCGTTAATCGAGGCACAGAACGCTGACCGAAAGCAGTTTGAGAAGCTTTCTTCCTAGACTTTGTTGAAGAATTCCTCCCCACGAACCTCGCGGCTGATGTTCTAGATCAACAGTCGTCGTATGGTAGGACGTCTCCTCAAGGGGTTTGTCGATGGAGGTGGTGCAATAGGGACCGTCGTGTGAGGACAGTCTCGGTTGGATGATCCATCGGACCTGGTCGGTGAAGGCTAGACATGGGTTGCTCAGGGGCAGCAGGCTGTTCAGCTCGTGGGGTTCTCTTCCTCTTTGACTTGGTGACAGCTTTCCCCTTTAAACGGCAGAAGTTCTTCATCATCCTCTACCATTCTTCTTTGGATATTTGCCAAGAAGATATATCTGTAACAAGAAATCACCAAGTCAAGAGAAGCTTGGCAAAGTCACAAAAAAAACTCGATGCTTACCCCCAATTTAGAGTTGACATGACAGATACAGGAATCGAATAACGTCTTCAAGGTCCTCGTTGGCAACAAGTGGCCCCAAGTCGAGGGAACTACTTGATGAGTACGCAAAACTAGACGATGATGCTCCCTTGTTGGTTACCTGGATCGGCTAGTGCTTGGCCTTGGGATGTCCATGGCACTCGGCCTTGCGACTGTTACCTGCCCGGCAAATCCAGGTAGGAGGGATGTTTTGAGGGGGTTTATTAAGCTAGACCCCTAAAACCAGATGTAGTGATTAAGGTTGGTTTTTCAAAGGAGGAAAGATTGCTGCCAAGTAGACTAAGGCTTTGCATATAACTCCTCCACCACATCAATGACCTCGCTCAGCGCCCACGGCCTCTTCGACCAGATATGCCCCTACTCAAACCTCGTCAGGAATTGTTGGTCCTTTGGCACCACCTCACTTGCTTGGGCTAAGTAGTTATCGCTAATGAAAAACCACTCAAACTTCCACAGCTTGTTTGAGTTGGGGTTGCCCAAGATGAAGTCCTCTTTGAATCCGATGAAGTAGTACCACCCTGACTACTGGGGAAGCCTCTTCATTTTATACACTTATTTGAAGGCTTCCCATGGCATCTCGGTTGCCTGATAATATCTCCAGAGTATGTACATCTCGATCATGGAAAGCTAATAGTTCAGGTTGAGCTGAGCGGGGTACACGTTTAAATCATTTAACACTCGACGAAGGAAGGGATGGAAAGGGGGATGAAGCCTGGCTTGAAAAAACTCGACATACAGTGTTATGTGACCCTCGGGTGGTTCAGTGGCAAGTCCTCTTCCTCGGGCAGGATGAGGTCGATGTCGTCTGGGATGCGGTATTCCTAGCGTAATGCTTCGAGCTAACCCAGCATTAAAGCTCATGTGTATCTTGCCGCAAAGGTTTGGCTGGGCCGAGAACTCCTGTAAGCAATGACACCCTAGACCTTGGTGGCAACAGGCCTCTCTTTAGCGTCCTTGTCGGTGGCCTTTTCCTCCAACTCCTTATCCCCGGCTAGCCGATCCTCAATGCAGGCGTCAACGGCTACCCAGCCTATGACAAAGGCGATAGTCTTGGCCTCTCAGTTGAAGGTGCTTGGTATATCAGAAGCCCCCACTAAGCTGGCATGTTCTCGGCCAATAACTCGGGACGTGCCCGTGGCGACAGCATCGATATATGGTCCTTGCCCCTACACCACGTAATCGGTCGCCTCCCATCCATCATGTCTAAGAATTCTTGCTCGGGTGTAGTCTCGGCACTGACACTTAATATCTCGGCCAGCTGGGCCGCTCCGTCATGTCTCGGTGATACTTTCTTAATGTTGGCATCCACTGTTGTTGACTAGTCAATATCGGTATTGTTGTTCGACCAGGAAATGTTCATGTTTTGGGAGTCATTGTCACTCATCTTCAAATGAATCTATTAGGGAAAATTACCTGCTTGGTTTGTAGAAGCTCAGGAAAAGTCTTAAGTTCTCGGGTAACGACCTACAGCTTGGCAGCTAAAACTAGGAAATCACGAACCCTGGTTATGCTAACACGTTGGAATAACGAGGAGCTAACTCTTATTTATTGCCAAAACTCAAGCGTAAAACTTGGGTGTAGGAATCAAAGAGGCCCAATGATTACACTCGTCAGGGAGATGACCAATCGTGTATTGACACGTGCCCCTTCGAGCTTCACCGCTTGACCCTTCATCTCCAGTCTCCCTGGGACGCTACTTGAGGGCTAACCTGAGTTGACCACACCTTCTCGACACAGTTCACCCAGCTGAGCACCGACCGAGTGCATTGGGGGGCAACTATTGAGGGTGTGCTCGACGCTGTTTGTCGAAGAACAAATCCTCAATGGGTGGCAAGTATGCTTGATAGAATTCACCAAGAACGCAATCTCTAACCCCGTGAGCTTGGCCTGTTTTCTCGAGGTACACCACAAGGCTCCTCTTGGTCGTGACACAAGTTGTCGCCTCCTCGAGAAGTACACATGCTCGGGTCGGATTGTCAGAGTCTGCAAATAGACAGTCACTCACCACAAGGAGCCAACAAATGGCCGTGTTGCCACCTTCCGATGGAGACCAATTCGCTGGTGAAGATCGTAACACATGTCACTTGCCCTCTGATAGGCCTTGATGTGACACACGGTCTCAGGTGAGACTCATCTAACATTCGGTTCAAGTGGCAGCCTATAAATAGAGCGCATTTACTGCAGCTCGAGGCAAACATGCTCCTTCTCAACTAACCAGCTCTCGTTCTCTACCGATTAGCGCATGCCTTGAGCATCGAAGAGCTCTTGTCTGGTATCTCATTGGTGCCCCTTTTTTACCTTCGAAGCGTCCCTCTTGTTATAGGTACGTATAAGCAGGCCAAGACGAACATGGAAAAACCGTCCGAACACTATACGCAGCCACACGTGATGTTGAACCGCCGCCATTTACTGGTAGGCATCAACAAATCTCAGACAATGCATTTGAAACAATTTTTAGATTATCCACTCAATGTCCACTAGCCCTTAATAAGGCTTAAATAACCCACTTTATTGCTCTATATAAATGTTTCCGAGTTTAGGATCATTTTTGGATCACATTAAGAGATAGTTATAGTTGATCCTTCACCAACTATCCTTAGGAAAGCAGGGAAAAAAGGCAGCGAGCAATCCTATGATCTAACAACATCTGAATCCGTCAAAATTTTTGGTAGAACAACCCTTGAACATTTTTTTTTCTGCTGAGTCCCTTTAAAATTGGAGACACACAAATTCCTCTTTATATAATGCATGTCACAAGTTAAACGTGCTATCATGTAGACAGTCCAATAATACTACTAGATTTGCCCACAAGAAGTCCCCTCCACTTAGAAGAGAAAAACAAAAATAGAATGCTATACCACCAAAAAAATAAAAAGAAAAAAAGAGTCAAAATTTATCTCATTTTCTTGTTTTTTTTTTTTTAATGTCTTTCAATATTTATTCAACATACTTCAACACATAAATATGACGTAAATATCAAAATTAATTTTACAATTCTTTTAAGTGTCAAAATATAACTAAGAAACAACATGCAGACAAAAAATAGACAAAAAAAATTAACAATTATAACTTAAAACTGCCTAATAATTCAAATTTTATAAGAAAATATGTTAAGACATTCTTTTTTTCCATCTGGATTTCTTGCATAATGCAAACTGCTTTCCAAATTTGAACATGAGATACCCCTCCTTTAGCCCACCCCACCACCCAAGCCACGTTCACTCCACTCCAGTAACTCGCCCCCTCCTTTTCCCAGAACATAAAAACCTGTAATCAGCCGCCGCCACCAAAATCAGATGCCTTTCTCTTCCTCACAGAAACCAGAGGAGAAATTTCGATCAATCAACAATGGCTTCCTCTTCTCTCTTCCACGCCTCTCTCTCCTCCTTCATCGACCCCAAACCTAAATTCAATCCCACTCCTTTCTACCGTAACCCCGCATCCAAACACCGCTCTTCCCCCATTGTCACCTGCACTTCCACCGCCAGCAACAACAATTCTCCGCCTCCGACGGCGGCGGCGCCAACGAAGGTGAGGCGAGCGGCGGACGAGAACATAAGGGACGAGGCGCGGCGGCACCGGCCGTCCAACAAGGGTTTCTCGGCAGAGTACGTGCCTTTCAACGCCGGGTTCGACTCGGTCGAGTCGTACTCGCTGGACGAGATCGTCTACCGCAGCCGCTCCGGAGGCCTCCTGGACGTGCAGCACGACATGGAGGCCTTGGCGAGGTTCGACGGCGCGTACTGGCGGCGGCTGTTCGACTCGCGGGTGGGCAAGACGACGTGGCCGTACGGATCCGGGGTGTGGAGCAAGAAGGAGTGGGTCCTACCGGAGATCGACGACGACGACATCGTCAGCGCCTTCGAGGGGAATTCGAATCTCTTCTGGGCCGAGCGGTTCGGCAAACATTTCCTCAACATGAACGATCTTTGGGTCAAGCACTGTGGGATAAGCCACACCGGGAGTTTCAAGGATTTGGGAATGACTGTTCTCGTTAGCCAAGTCAATCGTCTTCGGAAATTAAACCGGCCGGTAGTCGGAGTCGGCTGCGCCTCCACTGGAGACACCTCGGCCGCCCTGTCCGCCTACTGCGCCTCTGCTGGGATCCCTTCCATCGTCTTCCTCCCCGCGAACAAGATTTCGATGGCTCAATTGGTCCAGCCTATAGCTAATGGCGCATTTGTGCTCAGCATCGACACCGATTTCGACGGCTGTATGAAGCTCATCAGGGAAATCACCGCCGAGCTCCCGATTTACTTGGCCAATTCGCTCAACAGTTTAAGGCTCGAGGGGCAGAAGACCGCGGCAATCGAGATTCTGCAGCAATTCGACTGGGAAGTCCCCGACTGGGTGATCGTGCCTGGCGGCAATCTCGGCAACATTTACGCCTTCTACAAGGGATTCAAAATGTGCCAAGAACTAGGCCTTGTTGATAAGATTCCCAGGCTGGTCTGCGCTCAGGCGGCGAATGCGAATCCACTTTATCTGTATTACAAGTCTGGCTGGAAGGAATTCAATCCGGTGAAGGCGAATTCAACTTTCGCTTCGGCGATACAGATAGGAGACCCGGTTTCGATCGACAGAGCCGTGTATGCTCTCAAGAACTGTGATGGCATTGTTGAGGAAGCTACCGAGGAGGAATTAATGGATGCCATGGCACAAGCTGACTCGACGGGGATGTTCATTTGCCCGCACACCGGAGTTGCGTTGTCGGCTCTGATTAAGCTTAGAAAGAGCGGGGTTATTGCGCCGAGTGATCGGACTGTGGTGGTTAGCACGGCTCATGGGTTGAAGTTTACGCAGTCGAAGATCGATTATCACTCGAAGGCGATCCCAGATATGGAATGCCGGTTTGCCAATCCGCCGGTGGAAGTGAAGGCAAATTTTGGGGCCGTCATGGATGTTCTCAAGGACTTTTTGCATAAGGCTCCCAAGTCCAAAGCATAAGTGAAAAGAACTGTGAGTTTTTTTTTTGGCAATTTTTGTCCAATTTGTTGTGCTTGGTTTTAGGTTCTAATATATTGTCTCACCTCTTGTAGTAGTAACCACTAAGTTGGCTTTCTTTCCGCGTGAAGATCATTTTGTTTATTTGGTGTATGTAAGGCTGGTCATAAAACACATAATTTTTTTTTTCTTTTCTCTTTTACATTTGGCATGTACTTGCTTCATCTTTTCTATCTTGGACTTGTTTTGCAATTAGTTGCAGTGCTTGCTTGTGATATAAAGACCGCGATTTTACCACAAAATGAAAGAAATAAGAAGGAAGAGAAAAGGGTTATTTTGTTTGTACATATTGCTTCATCATATTTGGTAACGAGTCACTAGTTTTAATACATTGTCGGGCTAGTTATAGTTTATGCTTTTGCTTTTCTTTTTTAAGTTAATTTGGCATATACTTGCTTCATCTTTTCTAGCTTGGACTTGTTTTGCAATTAGTTGCCGTTTTTGCTTGTAAAATAAAGACTGCAACTTTGCCACAAAATGGAAGAAATAATGAAGGGAGAGAAAAGGGTTACTGTGTTCGTACAAATTGCTTCATCATATTTGGTAATGACTCGCTAGTTTTAATAGATTGTCCGGCTAATTATGAATTATGTTTTGCGCTTTGCCCTTTTGAGGGTTTCACTGGCACTTCCCAAATTCATGGGTGGTTTGCGATGAGATGATTCTTATGGTGGTGTCATGTCATGAATATGCTTGAAGATTCTGGTGGTGGTTATTAGATCATGAGAAAAGTTGTTCTGTCGTGGTGGAATGTGGCAAGGACATAAGAAGAATGATTTTTGTGGTTAATTTTCTTTATAATATTTTTGCCTTTTCTCCTTCGTTTTCCATCTCATAACGATTATAACGGCTTACAGAGCTTTACTTTTGGCGTGCAAGCGGCCTTCAAAAGAAACAAATTTAGGATGAAACAATGAAGTCTTATAATGGGTCTTAGTGATAGGAGATGCACCCAAGGCTTAACTGCTGACGGTGAGGCAGATATTTTCTTCTGCAAATACTTGTAAGGTGTTTAGAATTGGAAATTTTAGTTTGAAAACTGTAACATGTGAGAGTTTTATACTGGAAAAACTTTTTGCTTTTTACTATAGTTACTGAAAGCTTTACACTGTAGTCGCTTGTTCCAACTTGCCAGGCAGCCCATTGATTTTTCTGCCGTGCAGCTGCTACTTTAGATGTCTTGATTCACCGACCAAATTGATCAATTTTTTGTGGATGAATTCCTCGATCAAGAGCAGGGTTTTTATGGTTACCTTGGAAAATTACCTGAATCGTGCGCTCCATTTACATAATTTCGAGTTAAAACTGGCAGGAGCGGCCGCGGAGTAGGCAGTTTAGTTATTGCCAAATCAGTTTCAGTTGTTTTTGTAACAACTAACAAGGGAATCCCATGATTTTTATTCGTGGGACCAAGTGTAGCAGCTTCCCCAGTCGGGACAATAGGATCAATTCCATCTTTAAAATTGCATTTTCCACCTGATTTAGTGGCTGTAGGGCTAAGGCCAGTTCTAGCATGATTTATGTTCACGCATCCTTACGAGTTATGAGAATTATGCTGTCGTTTTCATGGCAATCTGACACAGGTAGGATAGTAATTCTATAGTTATCTTGATCTGAAATCACCGAGCCTTTTTCCCATATGAATTTGCTGGCAAAAAATTAAGTAATATAAATTTTTGTCTTAGCCCTTTGGTAACTAGTAAAACCATCTATTACTTGGGCACATAAACAAAGGTCCCAGTTGTGTGAAGATGCAAATATGCTGGTGCAATTCTTAGGAAAATCTCAAAACAGTTTTTCGACTTCGCAGAGCTGTAGGATCACGGGATAAGAACCTCCAAACAGCAGGGTTCGGAAAATCTAGACGCAGGATAAAGAAAATAAATCAAAACTGGGGGTTCAAAGAACTGAGTATAGATTTCATCAGTCTGTTTAAAAGTGAAAGTGTAACCCAAATTTCATCATCATCAAAATTACCTGTTAAAAATACGAACATCAGCCTGTTCATTAGCAAATTTCACTCTGATTCATTGACAAGCATGGTAACTTTTGATCTAAAATAAATTACAAGCATGAAGTAACATCAGAAGACGAAATAAATATGTAACAACATATCCTTGAGAATATAGTTTAGCAACACAAGAAGCCGCGGCAACAACAGTAACAACCACAGATCTCCTGGGGGTGGTCAGTTTCACATTGCCACTTTCACTAAGAGTAGTCATAGAGGGATATGCTCTTGTCATCCGACACACTAGCAAGTCGACCAGCCCCTCCTGCTAGTCCAAACGCCACTCCCCACACTTGGTCCGCGTGGTTGCTCATCGTTTGCACAGCAGCCCTCATGCTGATATCCCAAAGCCGCACTGTTCTGTCACTTGAGCCTGTTGCAATGGCAGCCCCATCGGGGCTAACATCCAAGCTCAGTACCCAGCTAGCATGGCCTGACATGGCGCCAATAAGTGTTTTCCCCTCAGCATCGTACATGTGAACATGGGCATCATCTGAGGCCGAAAATAGCAGCCGTGGATCAGTAGGAGAATACGCGAGTGTCCGCACAGGCATGAAATGCCCTTCTAGGTGGTGAAGAAACTTGGCACGACCTACGTCAAAGACAGAAATGGTTCCATCCATTGAGCCACAAGCGAGCCTTCTGCCGTCAGGACTCCAAGCAACCGACAAAACAAACTTCTTGCTGCTGTTCTTATCAGAGGGCTTCGGTGCTTCCGGACGAGGAATCGACAAGGTGGCAACCAATTCCCATGTGGCAGTATCCCAGAGTTTGACTGATGCACTACTCCCACCAGCAACCGCTAGGACGGTACCCTGGTAGAAAAGCTATCATTATATAAAACTGAACGTGTGTATTAAAAAGGGTTTCTCAATGCAAAAGCCTAGTCTTGCTTCTTTTGTTTTATTTTTCATTGGCAGGATCAACTCGATAAAGAAAGATCTGAATCCATTCATAACTAGAAGAAAATAGATATTTTTTGTTCTAGAAGAAATACCATTCATGAAGATAAATTTTCCAGGCTTACTCGTTTGCTGATATAGATGACCAAAATAGTTCCTCACGTTTGGTAACCCCTCCAATAATTAACAGAATTTGTTATCCATACAAGGATGGTGAACTAGGACTATACCTAGAGTGACTTCCCAACAACATAAATAGAAAGACACATCCACATTTATGAAAATTTAAATTCTAATACAAAATATTCAATACAACCCAAACTCAGACGCAATTCATAACTGTTCTCAAAAGCACAACAACATATATTACAGCCAAAAAAAAGTCAAATAACACTTGTTAATAGCACCAAGTTTATCACGCTAGTGAGGACATAAACTAAAATTTTAACAAATTGAGCGCCAATGTATTAACAGAAAAGTGCAACTTCATCAAAGACCGAAGCTTTCACATAGAATTTCACGAGAAACAGCACAAGAACAGGGAAAAACCTAATTCGGAAAAATTGAGAAGCGAAATCGGGGCCGAAGGAGATGAATACCTTGGGATCGAAGCGCATTTGCCAGACCTCAGAAGGAGGAGCCTCGAGGGTGGAGATGGTGTTGTTGGTGTCGACGTCGAAGACCCTGACGAAGCTGTCCAGGGAGGCGGAGGCGGCGAAGTGGCCGGAGGGGTGGGCAGCGACGGAGACGACGCCGAGGCAGTGGCCGGTGTTGGTGCGTTGGAGGATGAGGTCGTCGGGCTTCCAGAGCTTGACGGTCTCGTCGAGAGAGCCGGTGAGGAGGAGGGGCGATCGGGACTCCGTCGCCGGGACCCACGTCGCCGCCCAGACGGACTCGTCGTGGGCGTTCTCGATCGATTTCAGCCCCGCGAGCTTCATTGGAATGGAGTTTGATTCGCTACCTTTTTTTGCTTTGGCGTACCCTTTTGTCGTCGTTTTTTGGGAGGGTTTTATTTGGGTTTTTGATGAATGCCTTTTGGGCTCTAATTTAGAGATCCAAAGTAGCCCCGAACCGCCTGCTCGACCCCTGTCGTGTTTTTGACAACTTTAGTTTAAAGGACAATGCCGCACACCTTCGCTTAAACTAAACATGTAATATAAATTATAACGTGACATAAATAAACATAATTTTTAAAAATATTTGAACTTAACATGTAATATAAATTATAACGTGACATAAATAAATATAATTTTTAAAAGTGTAACATATAGCATGTAATTTTCTCTAATGTAAACTTAAATTGTATAAAATTCTTATATACTATAATATAAAATAAAAGTATACTATGATATAAAGATCCCACATGTTACAGGTTTTGGTTAAACATTAAGTAAATAACAAATTTTAAAAATATTTATATAGATAACAACAAATAGAAAATTTATTCCTAAAAAAAGGAAAAGAAAATTTACTTCATAAATTATTTTTTTATCATAGTTAATAGATTTTTTACCTAATAAATTTTCTATTTGCTACTTATATTTTAAAAACCTGTTAGTTATTGACAACTAATTTTGCAAAAGTCATATTTACTACAATTTCTTTTTTTTTTTTTGTTTCTCTCGGAAATTGAAGTACCTTGCATGTTTATGAAAATTAAAGTAGGGAATAGTGGGAGTTTTTCAAAAGTTAAAATAATATTAGATGGTGTAGAAAATTGCTTTCGTATTTTTAAATATACTTCCGCGCTCACAAGCACACGTAACATATACACATTGTTGGGGTACAATTCGGGCAGGCCCAAATTGGCCATGGGCCCTCACGGCCCAACAACATCGGTCGAGTGAATTGATCAAATCGGTTCGATCTAATCGAATATTCGATTTGTTCGATGTATTTGTTTAGCTACATCAAACAGGCTATCGTTCGTCCAATTCGTCCGTATCGATTCGGCGTATATCACGTTTTGACGGTTACAACACGTTAAGTACAGGACCGGAATATGAGGAAGTAGTGGTTTCTGCAGCAAATCATCATTCGACACGTGTCCTAGTATCATAGTTATTGATGAATCATTACTCCACTCCACCTGACGGTTAATGACCACGTTTTAATTCTATAGTCTATATATAACGGAGAGGTAGCTTCGGAAAATAATATACAGAAAAGAGACACTCTCTCTGCTATATTATTTATTCATCTATTCCAACTTTCTTATAACATTGTAATTTATACAAAGAAAACTTTATAGTGAACTACAGTGGACGTAGCTCTTCATTAACAGAGTGAACCACTATAAATCTGCGCGTGTTATTTTATTTCTATTTTATTTCTGTCATTTAACTTCAATCTTGTGTGCATATCCGAGTAAACAGGTCTATCTAACGGTGATTTGAGGGCCCAAGTTTCTGATTACTTGATTCGGAATTTCAACAGTTTGATTATAGGAAAACCCGTCTACACACATATACATGACACATGTTTGCGTCGAGTTGATTAGAATCGACACTTAAAAACCTAAAAGCTAAATCGACTAAGGTAATGATGGGTCAATAAGATTTTGAATTTTTTTTTTTATGTGGTTTTCAGGTTACACCGATTTTGTTTGGAATACTAAGGTCTCAAACTCTTTTATGCCAGCTCTTATAAGATGTGAAGTTGCCAATAATGAGATCAAACTAGATGAATTATATATAATCACATGTGTAAAGATTCTACAACATGATGTTCTTATCCATAAATTCAATTAGATCACTGATTGTGATTCTAGAGTTTGAATAGGCAGATGTATGTCATGTGGAGTTGGATACAAGGATAGAAATCTTTTTGGACAATATCAGTAATTCTAATTTATCAATGCTACTTTGTTTAAATCGTATGATTGGGGCAAATAGTTTTTTAGCACCTCTAAACAAGATATTACTTTTGGAAAGAGTATGACGTACAAAATTATTTATTTAAGGTTTTTTTTTATTTAAAAAAAAAAAAGGACAACTATCATATATTTGATCCTAAACATGGTAACATGTTGATAGGTTTCATCTATGCCCCTTTCTTTCTATACTAGTCGAGATACATGCGATGCACTTATTAAGCTGTAAATGAAGTTTTTAAAACATATATTATGAATAAAAAATAAATATGAAAAAATTATTAAGAGATTCAAAAAAAATCACAAATAATTGAAGATACAAATTTATTTTATTTTGAGCACCAACACTCATTTTTTTTAGTCCAACAACTTTGAATTTTATGGAAATGTATAATTTTGCTTCATTAGTTTATAAATTGTTTATTTTTAGACAAAATATGCCAAGGACATAACTGGCAGAGTCTTTAGAGGAATAAAATAGTAAAATAGACAAATAAATGCAAAAATAGAATTTTCTTTCTCAAAAAAGAACAAAAAAAGATACCGACAACACAATTTGATTTTTATTTTAAATATACATGTTTTAATTTTTTTTGTTCGAATTTGCTTTTAATACATTATTTTTGAAAAAAAAATTTCTTACGTGCCATTATTGTATTAGATTCTCTTTTATTGCAATCAAGCCAGAATTGATAACAAATTTACAAGAAATGAGATTATTTTGGCAAAAAAGTTAACATTGGAGAATGAGAGAGATCAATAAAATTGAAATGAAAAGAAAATGAAATAGTAATCAAAAGCGAAAAGATAAAAGAACATTTGGGGACAATGATAGACAAATAGAATTTAAAGTGAAGAAAGATAAAACTGTAAATGGAGATTATGCACAGAAAAGGAAACAAAAAAGTAAATCCCCAAAAAAGATAGATAAAGAAAAAATGATAAAAATTTCAAAAAAATTAAGAAAGAAAAAATAAAACACCATTTGTAATAGATAATGGTAGATAAATAAAGTTTTTTTGTAAAAAGAAAAGAAAAAGATAAAGCATCAAAATGATAAAGTTAAAAAGATAGAAAGATTCAGATATGAAATCACAAATAAAGAAAAAAAACAAAAAGTTAAAAAAAAAAAAAATCAACAAGAAAAAAATAAATGATGAAAACCAAAAAAATTTCAAACAGCTCATTTTGGACGACTAGAGGTGAATACTGCAGATCATGTGCACTCTTTAAAGAAAAGAAATACAACCTCCATACCAAAAATCTAATTCGTTTCTTCTCGTTGATTCATCTTAACCTCAATTTTAAGCTCGACAAAATGATAAAAGTTGTTATTTAGAGGTATTTGAAAGAATGGTGGAAACCAGTGGTTAGAACTACTTTTATTGTAGTATGTACGAGCTTTATACTGTAGCAATTTTTTTTTATTGTTATTTTAGCATGTGAGAGCTTTACACTGTTCATAACTGAGTTTATGGTGAAAACTGATTGGTTAAAACCACTGCCAAATATAGGGGGAAAGTCTCAATATGTACGACTCTTCCCTATATAGCCTCTCTTAATCAGCAAACTAGTCAAAACATGAATATAGTCTTTTGCAATAGGGAGGGGCCTAAGAGGCAGGGGAAAAAAATACAATTGAGGCCTAAGACCACCATTGTAAAAACTAAAAAACATACCTAGACATTTAGCTATAGTACCAACCAATTCAAACCCGAAATCAAAACTCACTTTTTCTATACCAACAAGCTCTGACAAGTAAATTTGAAAAAAAAAAAAAAAAAAACCCAATAAAATTAACAGAGAGTTAGAGCCTACTCAGTATTTACTATCTCTATACACACTCAAAACTTCAAACGACACTGCAAATCTAGAATTCAAACCCACATCGTCCTAGTGCAAGAAAAGTGCCCCGAATTATGACCATAAAAAACACAATCAGAGGTCCATATCTTTGCACTCATTCCCTTATCAAAACATTATTTCTTTTCCTACTAAATCCAACGTGTTTTATATTTAAACATTTAGTTTTTAACTGGCTTTTGGTTGCCTTTGAGAGGAAGGCGAAATTGGGCCAGAGCCCAACACTGTAATCTGGGCTTTTAAGAGATCACATTTTCCGTTTCTCCCTCAGTGAGTTGATCTTCTCGAGCCTCCACCCATCGTACAGCCTGGCGATAAAGGTGTCGGCCTTGATATTAACATCTGGGCTAGGACAAGACACTGACCCAGCTACGGGCCCATCTCCACTGTCCATAACATTGACGATGTCTGGTTCCACATTGGTTGACGAGGCATCAACATCGTCCAGCTCAGGGTAGCCGCACCGGGAGCTCTGTGTGCTCCGTATACGAACATAGTCCCCGCGAACGACGAATTTGAACTCCGACATTTTGAACGGCGGAGGAGGCGGCGGCGGAGCAATCGGAATCAGCGGACTCTGGCTGCCGCTGTTCACATTCTCCTCGTAGTGGTTTACGGACCTCGCTGGTAACGGCGGTCTTCCGCCGGAGCTGTAACGCTCTGTCGCCGGAGGCGGTGGAGGAGTTGGTGGCGCCCGCGGAGGCAGAGGCGGAGGCGCTGATCGATTCTTGTGCTTACAAGGCCGCAACGAGGATGAGACTGGCGGAGGTGTTGGAGGCGCCGGAGGAGGCGTTGATCGGTTCTTGTGCTTCGACGATTGCGATGGAGGTGGCGGCGGCGGAGGTGGCGGGGGCACTGAATGAATCCGTTTGTTTTTGCTTCCTTTCTTGAACAGATTGTGGAAGACGGAAGACGGCGGAGGAGGTAGTGGCGGCGGCGGAGGAGGCGGTGAAGGTGGTGGGAACCTAGTTTGTTCGGGCAGAGAGCTGGTGGCGGAATCGCGACTGCTGCTGCTAGTGCTCGCGATCTTCTGCTTCTTCTTCCTCTTTCTCTGACTATACAATGAGGTTAAAGCCATTGCAATCTCTTTCTTCACGTTGCTCTTTCTCCGCTCGAGCTTCACGTACTTCTGCTCCGGACGAATCCTCGCCGGTGACGGAGGCGGCCGCGGCGGAGGAGGTGGTGGAGTTGGTGGCGGAGATCGAACTTTCGTGAACTGATCATTGTCAATGTCACTGCGATCATCATGCTTCTTCTCCAGCTTCTCCTTACGCTCGCCAACCGCCCGGTACGCTCTCCTCGGTTTGTGACGCTCCACTGGCGGCGGAGGAGGCGGAGTTGCCGGCGATGGAGAAGGAGACAGAGACGGAGACTTCGGCGGCGTCGAAGGGCGAACGACGAAAGTACTAATCGGAATCTCCTTAGCTACTCCATCACCGGCTTCTCTCCGGCGTGCTCTGGCTTCTCGGGAGGGATCAAACGGCGCCATCGCGCGGTACTTGTTGATTTCAAAATCGTCGAAGAATCGAAACTGAAACCTCTGATCATCTCTCGTCTCCCACAGCGATTCTCGCCTCAGATCCGGATACGAGCTACTATTCCTCCTCAGTCGCCGGAGACCGCCTCTCTCCGCCGTCCTACTCACGCCATCGTAGATCTTCTCGCTCCTCCGATCGTCGCAAAACCCAAACCACCGCTGCGGATTCACCGGCTCCGATTCTTCACCACGTCCGCTTCTGTTCACGTTCGGAACGACATTGGAATCGACGTCGTTGTTCGCCGATTCGTCGTCGTTTCGCCTGGCGAAGATCCCGCAAAGAATGGCGAACAAGACGAGAAATATGTTAAGCAAGTCCCAACTCCTCTTCACGGCAATGGGACGGAATATATGGGAGGTAAATGAAAGAAACGGAGGAACAGCGAACAGAAGGAAAAGAAAGGTGATGATCGGCAAGAGGATGATCAGAACCGGAGGGGTGAGAATCGGGGGCGATGAACGGCGGTGATGAGGCATACTGGAGGAATTGGAGGGCTGGGTCCAGTAGGATGGTGGTGGTGGAGATCTGTTGATTTCCATTATGTGGTTTTTATTTCAATTTTTTGGTATTTTTGCTTGGGAGGGAAGAGTACTATAAACTAAAAAAGCTTTGGTGAAGTTGTTGACTCCAAATTTTTTGACGGAGGGACAGAGATACTGCGTTGTCTGAACTGAAATAATAATGCACATTTACGTGTTTTAATTAAATTATTATGTGTTCTTAGCCAAAAGGAATTCATTAATTGAGTTCATAATATGTTTTCGGTTGTTACCACTCAACAAATGTTGTAACCCACCTCTTAATGTTCTTTTATTTTTGGGTGGTTTTGTAAATGGACCAGGACAGAGACGGCGTCTATGATTTTTCTCCCCCTTCTTTTTTTTTCGATTTCTTTTTGATTTGTTTATGATGAAACAATGTTTATGGGGTGTTTGGTAGTGGTAAGAATCACTCAGTTTTCACCATAAACTTAGTTATAAATAGTAAAAAGTTATCACATGCTACAGTAACAATTAAAAAAAAATTGCTACAATATAAAACTCTCACATGCTACAGTAAAAGTTGTTCCCACCACTCTTCCAAACACCCATTTATTGATTTGTAAAACTCAAATAGAAAATACAAAGTACGTTGATTTGTGATTTATTGTTGTATACAATGTTCACAACTTGTTTGTAGTGATCTTTGGAAAATAAATGTATAGAGCGCGCATCAACTATCAATAGAAAAAAGCATTCACATTCTGAAAATATTTTTTCTTCTCCTTTTTTTTGGCCCTTATTTTATATGCTCCATCAAATTTTTCACAATACATGCAAAATAAAAATAAAATATATGATAATTCCTAAATAATCCATAGAAAATTTGGTAAACTAAGAAAAGAGTGTCCTCATTTTGCCAAATGTGATAAGCTTATGCAAGCCAACTTTTTATCTATTTTCTATAGTTTTTCAGTGTCATTTTATTCATCAACTTACCATTAGATAATTGGGATCCAAATAATCGTACTTCAATTGATCTCCTGTATGGCTATGTCTACACGCACACGTATATTTGAATCTTTCAAAACACAACCCTTTTCTGTAACTTAAAAAATAGATTGCTTGATTGAATAGGTAACTAAGATTTCTTTAAACACGTAACGCACACATTTTTCCACCTAAAATACTAAACAATAAAGTGTCGCCCAAGATTTTTCTGAATAAAAAGCAACACAACGACAAAAAAGAAATCACTTTCAATATCTTCGAGCATCAGTCTTTCTGTCCATACAAAAAGGGTGTGTTTTTGCTTTTTTTTTTTTTAATGTTAAAATGAGGTTAACAGTGTCCTCACTTTCCAATCTAACGACTTAAAAGAAATAACTGAGACCCGCCAGTGAAATGGTAAAGGGAATTTGATCCGTACTTTTTAGTTTGTTTGAAAACATGTTAGAAATAACAAGTTTAGTTTGTTATATAAAGTTCTCACATATTATAGTAAAAGCAAAAAACTTACTGCAGTATAAAGCTCTCACATGTTGTTGTGTTTAAGTTTTAAATTCAAATTTCAATATGTTTTCTAAATAAATTATTTGTCTACAAGCATCAAAGGAGTCCAAGTCAACCCATCAAGAGATATAATTACAGGCTTATTAATAAATTCCCAAACGATAAAAGAAAGGCTATGATAAGCCATTCTTTTGTCGTCATAACACCATCATAGGTTGTCATGTTTTTGTATTGAGCACTCTTATTTAACCAAGTCTAAAAAATACACTATTAAACCGTTTGAAAGAACGACTATAATCATTAATTATAACTATAAAAAATATAAATCTTTCATATATTATATTAATAAAATACAATATAAAACTCTTATATGATGCAGTCTCAAAATAAAATTATTGATTCTAACTATTTTTTTACACTGAAGCTTTATATTAGACTGAGAAACTTATTGGTTTTTGAGCAGTTCACTATGGGCTGAGTTTTCCTTTGCACTTGCAACCAGTTTGGTCTGCCAAAGACTATCACGTTGAGAACAGAAAACACGTGTAGTCCATGCGACAAGAGAACGTACTTGGCACTTGTTTATCCTCCAACGACTTCCCTGCTTTCCTCTTCCTTATGCTTTTCCTTGAATTGAATGATTGGAGCGTGGGAGCAATCATTGAGACGGTGCCCTTTACAACAAAACGCGAAAAACATGCCACTGGCACTTTTGTCAAAAGAAATTGTATAAAATAAAATAAAAAAACCTTAACTTTTCCTTCTCTTTTATAGCATTTACTAATTAAGAAAATTGCACGGTTGGGGATGGATGATAATTATATAAAAGGTCATGTTTTGAATCGTTATTAATACTTTTCAATGTTATAAGTTTTTATGTGAGTTTTTTTTATCAAGGTAAAGGATTCAAGTTTAAAGACAAATACTTTTCAATGTTATAATTTTTTATGTGAGTTTTTTTCTTTATATGAGTTTTAATCATAATTAGTGTTTAAAGACATGCCTTATCTAAGGGTAAAGTCAGAAATTTTTTTAAGGGGCATGGTGAAACCAAAATTAGATAAAAATTACAATACCTCGGTATTTTTTTGAGCTTTGTTGCTTTTTTTATTGTATCTATTTTATCCTTTTTATTCATCATCCGACCAAATTAATCTTACAATATGTATTCACTTTTTAAAGTAGAGTCCAAAAGTTATAAGATTATATAGAAGTATTATTGGTTCTTGGTTTATTTGGGGTTTTAATTTTGGATGCAAGTATATTTAAAAAGTCAAAATAGATATAATTGAAATTTTTTAAAAACTGCACTATTAAAATTTCAATGTTTTAAAGAATAAATTTATTTAGATGTCAAAACTGGAGACATAACTGAAGTTTTCATAAGTTTCTCTATTAATAATACAATTTTGAATATTTTAGGGGGGAATTGGGGCAAAGTAGATATAAAAATGTAAAAAATTGATTTAGGGGGGACAAAAACACAAGGAGCCATTGGTGGCCCCCAGTCCAACGTCCGTCCGCTCCTGGCATTATCAGTTTTTTACCGATTAAGACCACGAAGATATTTTAAAGGGTTAAAATTAGGGCAGGCAGATTTCTTACCAAATTACCATTAGGAGGCAACAATACATGGATAATTAAAAAATATATATAAGGACTGTTTTTGACTGCCATGTTTTGATTATATTATACCAACGTTCTATAGTTTTTAGTTATAGCATGCATAGAGAAAGGTACATTTTGAATCAATGCAATGATCACAGGCAATGTATCAAATTCTTAATGGATGACAATTATCTCTTAAAAAAGTGAGAATTCTTCGTAAGTTATGTTTTTAATTATCAAATCTGTGTGACTAATTATCATTTTTAATATATTTTAATTTTGATGTAATTTTGACCAAATTTATGTTAAAAAAATATACAATATAGTTACGATACACCCGTCACTGAAAAAAAAAAAAAAAAAGAAAGGAAGATGACATTGAGCAAAGAAGCTTCACAACTCACTTAATACGTCATTAAATATTCAATAATATATTATAAATACCTTGGTACCATAAACTTGGGCTCATGAATTAATATGGGCGCGTTTGTGTGTGTGGAGATTTGACTGTGGAAATCATTTGCAAGTCAAATTTGACACCACAAATGTTATGGAGCAAAAATATACGTAAAAAGCTCCATTTTAGAAAATTATATGTGCATCGAAAAAGATGTTAATGATTTCTTTCAACCAAACAAAAAATGTTGACAATCACATAAATATAAAAAAAATAAATAAAAAATGTCAAAGAGCACTATTACTTTAGTGCAACGTAGCTTTTTATGAGAGTGCACGTCAAAGAAAAAACAATGGTGAATAATTTCTTAATTGTATGGTTGTATTGCTTAAGATGCCGTTTTCAAATTGTTAAAGGAGCTTTTTCACCAACATGGGGAGCCTAAATTTCAAATTATTTTTTCCTCTAAAAAGAATTCAAATTCTTCGCTGTTTTTTTTGTTTTTTTTTTAAATAATATATTTTGGAAAAAAGAAAGCGTGACAATTACCAGTCGTCTATAATCGAAATTATCGAAGGCGCCATAAAGTGCTTCTGTGCAAGGAAAAAAGCTATAATTTGAAGTCTAGTGCTTATTTTGCTCCAGACCCACACATGGCCGTACCATACCCCACAAGTTGAAAAGAAAGAGTGAGAAAATAGAAAGGGCGACCGATGAAGTGCAAGCAACTCTTTGCGTTGCTTTTTTTTATATAAAATAATAATAATAATAATAAATAAACATTGTTTTTTTCATTTGTTTTTTCCGCAATTTATTCTCCATTTGTACGATAGGTGGATTTACGCTTTGGTTTTTGAAGCCTTTAAGAAGAGGGATTAATATGTGTACATCGAAAAATGTCTTTATAGAATGTTTCATATTCTCAACCTCAACCAAAGCTTTCACTGTTATAGTACAATGATTTTAACGGAAATTAGTTTAACTTTAAACCATTAGTTTGAATTAATGCTCTCAAATGCCATAATAAGGTCATGAGCTAAAAAAGTTAGTCATAAGGGGTGAAGATGAGGTAAATAAAGAGAGGAAAAATTTTAAAAATTACAAAAAAAAAAATTCAAGAAGGTTAAATATAATTTTAAGAGGGATGAAACACTAATTTTATTACACTTTATGTATAAATTTAAAAGAAATAAAAGTTTAGAGGCAGGCCGCCTGTGTGAGTGGCTCCGGCCATAACCCTAATGACAGAATATAGTTTTCAGCTGTGAGATTTATTTCTCACGCTTTTTTTGAGATGATATAATTCTAATGCAATATGATATATTGAAATTGTATACTATCCTTTCGTAAAGTATATTTAAAGGGGGCAGGTGGTTGGAGGAGGGGACACATGTTGGGCTGCTCACCACAAAGTGGAAGTGTCCTCCAAGCTTCTTCAATGGCTAAGCTAGCGAGGTGGCAGTGCCGTCGTTTGTCATATCTGTTCATTCGTTTACTTTCATTTTCATGATTCCCCCTAATAGCTAAACATTAGAAATATATATTTTTTTTTCACAGAGGCACGAAATTACGATTTTCTTTCGTCAAAAATGGAGCTATTTTGTCTAACAGGAGAGACGATCTTTAAATCATGAAATGCCCAAAAAAAGAGAACGCATTTTACTGCTTTTCTACAATATATATATATATATATATATATATATATATATATTTTTATTGCTTAATCCACGTGCCAATGGCTCATTACTCGGAAAATTTTTTAGGGGGCTCGTTACTTTGATTTGTTTTCGATATTTTGGCCCTCTCATAATTCGATCTTGGAAGGTCTTAATCTGTACTCTCTCTCCCAACCATTGGGCTAGCCCTGTGGTGTCCTACTTGAATAGAGTTGCTGGATCCTCTGGACAGCATATTTGGAGTTGCATGGTTATTCTTGCGATACTGTTTTACTACGTATAAGATTTTGGATGAAAATGAACAATTGTTTTTACTTGTGTTGTTGGCTGTGCCAAAAGAAAAATCAGTTGTGACAAAAAAGTCGTCGGGTGTTTAGTAGAATTGTGGTTTTAAAAGTGACGTGAGTATATAAAATTACTAAAACAGATAACGTATGAAAGTTCAAACATATCTATATTTATTTTAATCTAAAAAAATATTTAGTTTCGAGGGGAAAAAATTGAACATATACTTTCAAAATTTGTTCCTCCTTTTCTCGCTAAATTTATAGTATAGGAATAATCATTTCTATTTCTTTATTCACAATTTGTCTCTACACAAAAAAAAAAAAAAGTATAAAACAAAAACAATCTAAATTATCATAAAAGATACCTAAAATATAAATATCATCTTCAAAAACTTGTTGAGTCTAGCAGCTTGGTTTTAATCTTTATCACAGTTCTCAAATTGATTATTTTCATGAAAACACTATTTTGGATTATCTCAATATGTCATATTTAACATGCTCTCAATAAAGTTTGAGACGTCATGGTGGCAATAACTATTTTTATATTATTATGAATAGATGACTAGGAATGTATATGAAAATTTTAAATATTTTCTCCTGCACTCTAAATGTGTGTTCAACAACACTCTTAAGAGAAGAATGGGGATCATTGAATAACACTTTATAATCCTTCTGTTTACCACTTTCTTGAAATTGTGGTTGAGATTGATGATTCAACAAATAAATAAGAAAATGAAATGTTAAATTTATAGCCTTCTGATGGTTTCAGAAAATTTGAAGTTGATTTAAGTAACGTCAATATTTTTGTATTATGGGCACTGCCTTCCAAACTTATATATGTGTATATAAATTACATATCAAAATCACGTATAACCATGACATTTTGGGTTGGCATTTGGATTATCTCAATATCTCATGTTTAGTATGCTCTCAATACAGTTTAAGACGTCATGGTCGCAATAACTATTTTTATATTATTATGAATAGATAATGAGGCATGTATACGAAAATTTTTAATATTTTCTCCCGCAGTACAAATGCGTGTTCAACAACACTCTTAGGATAAAAATGGGGATCATTGAATATCACTTTATAATCCATCTGTTTACCACTTTCTTGAAATTATGGTTGATACACACACGAGATTGATAATTCAACAAATAAATAACAAAAATGAAATGTTAAATTTATAGCCTTTTGATGGTTTTGGAAAATTTGAAGTTGATTTAAGTAACGTCAATATTTTTGTATTATTGGCACTGCCTTCCAAACTTGTATATGTGTCTATAAATTGCATATCAAAACTACGTATAACTATGACATTTTGGGTTGACATTCGCCTCTTGCCAATAAAAGACACTTGATCTTTTTGAGCTATTAAATACGAAACACATATACCATCTGTTGTGCCAATACAGTTCTAACCAGGAGAGGAAATATTTTTCATAAATAAATACAATTTGATGAACAAAATAAGATTAAGATTTACCCCAAAAAAATTATGATTTTCAATTTACCTGGAAATAAAGGCTAAACCCTATGTGGCCCGAACGTGATAGTTGCACGAACCAAGCGTTCTTTTGATTATGCCACCCAACGCCCATCTCCATGTGGCGTGTAATTTCAAACTTGCAAATATATATAAATAAATATATATATATATATATTTATCTTTTACATTTTCTTTAAAACATTTTTACTTTAGGACACTTTTTTCTAGTAATTTAAAACCTTTGGCTCTGTTTGGTTTTGTTGTCAGAATTTTTAAATATGTTTTTTCATATTTTTTGAAGCAAAAATTTCAAAAGCATTTTTATAATAATTCTTAAAAATTTTTCATTTTCTATGAAAACAATACCAAACGGTCCCTTTACAATTGTTTTTTTTGGTAGAACAAGATTATCTTTAAAATAATGAGTTAATTTTAACCCTCTGTTTGGCATAATGGTGGAAACCACGGTTCCCATCACAAACTCAGTTATAAATAGTATAAAGTTTTCACATGCTACGGTAACAATTTAAAAAAATGCTACAGTATAAAGCTTTCACATGCTACAATAAAAGTGGTTCTAACCAAAGATTCCCACCACATTCCAAACACCACCTAAATTTTGTCCTTAAGAATAAAAATTACCTCACTTTGCCCTTATAATTTAAAATAACACAAAATTGAGTCTCAACCTTGTCAGAAGCTGCAGTTTTTTGACTTCCAACATTGAAATGTCAATCCTTTAACAGATTTAAACACATATGGCTCACACGATTGTAAAAGATAATATAGAATGGTGATGACAATGCTGAAATTGTGAACAAAAGAGAAGATAACACTTATGGTTAATGTGAGGAAGCATTGATATTTTCTTTTGGATTTTTCAAAAGTTTGTGATATATTTTGTTAAATTTGCGGTATTTATCGTTATCCAGGAGAAATGTGACCAACATATATTTAAAACCATTAAAAACATGGAATTTAATTGACAGAACTATCAAAATCGCAACTTCAATTAGACTTAGGGGACCATGTTTGTGCCTTTTAAATTGTAAGAATCAAAAGTGAGACAATCCATATTTTTGAGCGCTAATTTAAAAATAATCCAAATAATTGTTTCCTAACGAGAAAAACAAAAAAGAAAAAAGAAACACAAAACTTGGCACTTGGCCACAAGGACAGACAAAACCCTTGCTGTTAAACCCCAAAATCCTAATAGCAGAGTCCCTTTTCTTCTTTGTTGGCAACAATTTTCCTCATTTCTGGACTTTTCTTCTGCAACACAGAAAAATGGTGTGGTTTCAGTGCGAGGATTGTGGAGACAATCTGAAGAAACCAAAACTGCTCAACCACTTCAAAATTTGCTCCGCAACCAAGGTAAGATTTTTCTCGCACTCTGTTTGGTTTCCTTAAAAACGTCGTCGCCGTATGAATATCCAAATGTCGAAAGCTTTGTCCTTTCCAAGAAGAGGGTTACCCAACTGTGTTACTTTTCAGAATTCTATTTTCCTTCTATTTCTCTGCGACCAAGCAGAAGGCTTTTCTAGGGTTTTTCTCTCTCTTGAATTTTATGCTGTCTGGCTGAGTTTATGTTTCGCTTCTGATGGATTTCGCAGTTGTCGTGTATCGATTGCGGAGAGATATTCAGGCAGGAAAGCGTCCAAGGTCACACGCAATGTATCACCGAGATGGTACGTTGTCTAATTATTGGTTCTAATTGTGATTAACAAACTAAAACAATCAGTTACTTTCTCTTTTGGCGAGAGATAGAAATGATAAGCTTTTAGAAATATTGTTCTTGATTTTTATCTTATACGCATTGGACCTATATTTGTTACTTAGTATTAGGTAGAGGGAGGATTTTTCTTTTAGGTCTTGGTAATGTTTTTATTGCTTGTTCGCTTTCTTTGAACTCTTTGGTGGTAGAAGGAAAATTGTATTGAACTGTTCTGATGATGGAATGATAAAAATTTTATTTTTTTAAAGGAAAAATATGGACCCAAGGGCCAAGGGAAAGTTTTGAATGGTGCAAGTGCTAAGCCCAACCAGGATGCGAAGCAGCAACCGGATTTTGATATAACTGTCGGCTTGTCTGAACGCCCTCCATGGTTTTGTAGGTCTGTTAGGGCTCATCATTCTGATTTGTCGTAGTTATGAAATTTGTGGCCCGATTAGCATTTTGAGTTATGAATCATAGATACTGTATGATGTAGGAATGCAACATGAAAGAGTAGGAGAAGAATTAGTTTATATTGATCTAGCGATATTGGTACCTACGATTCCCTTACAATATTTGTGTAATACTATTTAGCTCATCCATAATTGTTTTTTCTTAGTAATTGGGATCTGATTGTTTTGGTGTTATGTCTGTGCGTTTCCAGTCTTTGCAATACCAAGGCTACCAGTAGGCAGACACTGCTTCTCCATGCAGATGGAAAGAAGCACAAAGCCAAAGCCCGAGCTATCCATGCTGCAAAGCAACAACCAAAGCAGATGGAAGAATCTGCTTCAGATACAAAGCTTCCATCTGAAAACCGGCCAGAAGGTGAATTGCTTGACAGGAAAGATGGGGACGAACCTAAAGTGCAGGATGTTTCCAAACTTGAGTCTGGGAATAAAGATTTTGAAAATAGTAATGGAAATTTATCATCAAAGAAAAAGAGGGAACTTGAGAAATCGGATGATGATAGTTTGAGAAAAAAGACGAAGGAAAGTACAGTGGGTGCACTAGGCAACGGTGAAGTTATTCAGGGTGGAAAGACAGAAGCGGGGGATAAAGATAGTCGAACAAAGCAAGATAAAGTGTCAAGTGCCGATGAAGAAACCAAGAAGATAAATTGGAAGAAGTTGGTCACATCAGCCTTGAAATCTGTATGTATCCTCCTATATTACTTGTGTTCATGATTTTACTTTAGGGGCGAGTTTACTTTGCATTAATGGGAAAGGGAAAGCAAGGAGTGATTCCCTCTCCTTTTAATTATATATTTACTTACAAAATCAGCGATGATAGTTTTTTGGGCCCCATACATTTTAGGGAATGAGGAGAGCGAATGTCAATCCTTACATCCTCTTAGTATCGATCCCCTGTCAAAGTGATCGAATGCTAGTTTGCTTGAACACCCAAATTCACATGCTATAATCCAATGATTATTTAACCATGTCAAAGGATATCTTAGTAATTATATCGATAAGATTATCCTTCCTAAGTTTAGTACACCAGCTATAGAGTTAGATTATTCTCCATTACATCATCTAATAGATAAGTAAATACTAAAAAGGAAATAAACGGTCCTCAATTTTATTACTTTCCTTTTCAATCCATTACATTCCCATATGGTTTTGCGTCCTAGTTGTAACAAATCATGCTTGTTACAAGATAAGAAGGAAAAAAAAAAAGGCTCACTATGAGCATTAAACAAAAGCTGTGTGAAAGAGTGTCCTAATATCCACACCTCAAGACTAGAAAAAGTAAAAACCTACTTTAAAACCTTTTTCACTTTTGACTTCTTTGTATTACGTTATGGTCTGTTACTAAGTATATATTGACGTATACTTTTCCTAATCTGTTTTTGTATATTGGCTTAGAGTCCGGAGGGGGTTTTAAAGATGAAGAAACTGAGAAAACTTGTTCTCAAGGCTCTTCGGGAATCTGGCATAACAGGTGAAGAAGATCAATTCAGAAATACCCTTGAGCACAAGGTTCGCCCGCCCTGTGCTTTCCTGGTTTAGCGAATGACTATATTTTGTTGATGATCAAAGGTGTCAACTGAACTTCTTCCAGAAACTATTTCTGTTAATTAGGTCTATTGTTTGTTGCAGATCAATTTAAGCTCCAGATTTACCGTCGAGCGCAAGTATGTTCGTCTGGCAGCCAAAGATTAAAAATACCCTAGCATTCTTTGGAGACAATTTTTTCCTATATACTCCTTTGAGACTGTCCTATTTGTAATGTCAAAAGAGTGTGGCAGTTTAGGGACGGACTTGGAGCTAAACTATGATTCATGCGGACAATTATGTCCCCTATAACTTACACTCTATTAGAGAAATTTTGACGGCCATTTTTTTTTTTTTGCTTAGAATGATGATCTTCTTGTAGACAAGCCATTATTTCTACCTCTATGAGATGAAAGGAGCCCTTATATTTGTCGTTATTCTATACAAGCTCAAATTAAATTTGGGATTTCGCATTAAAAAAAAAAGGTTCCTGCAAAAATTCAGATGAAAAAAGAGAACTGAACGCCGATCTCAGTAGTCATGACTCGTGAGGGCACAGAGAGGAAGATAAATGTGTTGCATAATTTCATAAAGAAGGGTTTTAAGCCTTGCAGGGATGAACGAAAACAATCAGAATAGTTTGCGTTTGAAAACATGATTTGAAAAAATGTTTGAATTAAAAATATTATAATAATTTAAATTTTATAAAAAAATACCGTAACAAAACTGGTTATTAATTTGGTTTCTTTTTAATAATGTGCGAAAGAGAAGAGGTGCTATCCAATAAGCATGAACACCAGTATGAATCATGGTTTAGAATAACACTAGAAAACAGCGGACGGTCCAATAGACCAATCATCAATGGCATCACAATGTTGTTATAATTCAGTAAGATATTCATATACATTTTTCTTTTTAACATAACAACCTCGAATTTTTATTTAAATTACACCAAATGACAACTTTA